>JADBJO010004419.1:87500-90000 GCA_016801955.1 Conus betulinus | reverse complement strand
GATTCCGCCCATCCCCATCCTCACAAAGTCATATTCATAGTGATGGATGACTCGGTCACCTGCAACTAGCCCACACACACACACACACACACACACACACACACACACACACACACACACACACACACACTAGCCTAGCCCCCCTCCCCCCTCCCAACTGTCCCCCCCCTTTTTTTTTTTTCATTATCCGCCTGAGTATGACTAATAAGTCGAGGCTCATTGCTTCAATGTTGTTCCCGTTCGTGTGGTGGCTCACTTATTATTATCCAGCCTTTGCCTTTCATGCCTTCATTTCCCTCTGCAGTCGGTATGCTTTGACTGTGGGCTTTTGAAGCGAGTAGCTTGTCATAGTTCACGCTGTCTTCTTCGCCCCCTTCCGTGGAGATGAGGCTATCATCGCTATCACGGTGGGACTGGTGTCGGATGGTAAGCCTGGCGGATCCAAAGATCATCAAGCTGCTGCGGTGGGGATGATAGTGGCGGGAGATGAAAGGCCTGCAGGCGTCCGATCTTGTAATCGGAGTGATCCCCCCTCCGCCCCCCCCCCCCTCCTCTGTCATTTTCAAAGAGGTGAGACGAGGTGAGAGAGAGAGAGAGAGAGAGAGAGAGAGAGAGAGAGAGAGAGAGAGAGAGAGAGAGAGAGAGAAGAGAATGTTGTTTGGGAGAGTTGAAAGACAGCATGGTGTTAATCGGAATGGTTGCAGTGTGTGTGTGTGTGTGTGTGTGTGTGTGTGTGTGTGTGTGTGTGTGTGTGTGTGTGAGAGAGAGAGAGAGAGAGAGAGGGGCAGAGAGAGGAGAGAGAGAGAGAGAGACAGTCTGTGTGTCTGCATATGCTGGACCACACACCCAAACCCACACACACACACACACACACACACACACACACACACACACACACACACACACACACACACACACACACACACACACACACACGTGCACACACACACACCCACACACACACACACACACACACACACACACACACGTGCACACACGCACACACCCCACCCCCCACACACACACACACACACACACACACACACACACACACACACACACACGTGCACCACCCCCCCACCCCCCCACCCCCCCACACACACACACACGTGCACACACACACCACACACACACACACACACACACACACACACACACACAACACCACCACACACACACACACGTGCACACACACACACACACACACACACACACGCACGCACGCGTGCACGCACGTGTGCATCCACGCACACGCACGCACGCGCGCGCACACACACACACACACACACACACACACACACACACACACACACACACACACACACACACGCACGCGTGCACGCACGTGTGCATCCACACACGCAAACACACACACACACACACACACACACACACACACACACACACACACACACACACACACATTCCTCCCATGGTCCATGAGTGTACGTGTTTTGTGTATGTGCGCGTGTGCGAGTATATGTGTGTGTGTTTGAGTATGTGTGTTTGTGTGTGTACGAGTGTGTGTGTGTGTGTGTGTGTGTGTGTGTGTGTGTGTGTGTGTGTGTGCATGCATTTATGTGAGATGTGTGTGTGTGCACGTGTGTGTGTGTGTGTGTGTGTGTGTGTGTGTGTGTGTGTGTGTGTGTGTGTGTGTGTGCGTGATCGCTTAAATCCGTAAGCTTTTTAAAAAAAAAAAAAAAAAACTGTCGTGTATGAGGAGTGCGTACGTGTGGTCTGACGTCTTCGGAGTGGTATGTAGAGAGAAGTGTCGGAACAGAAACATTCTGTAATCATTCCCCTCTCGCCACCTCCTCGCCTCCTCTCCTCCCCCCGCCCCCCCCCCCCCCCCCCCCCCCCCCCCCCCCCCCCCTCCCCGCCCCTTCCTTTCCCACCTGCCTTCCCTCCCTTTACTCCTTATCTAGCCCCATGGAGTGAAACGAATGGTTAGTATGGCCGCCGAGGGCAGACATGGCGAGAACAATAAATGTTCTCAAGTCCAGAAAGTTTGGGCCAGGCATTGTCTACCGTTATTACGGCGTTTTTTTTTTATTTTTTATTTTTTTCTTAACAGTGGAAGTTGCTACGTGTTTTGCATTGTTCCTATGAAGTTTAGTTTCGAAAGGGAAAATGTCCATGTGTAATCTCTTGAAAGCCTTCTTTGAAAGTGGGTTTACCTTGTGCATTGTGTTCTGAGGGTCTTCTTTAAGGGGGAATGGTCACCAAACATTCGGTGCTAAAGCCATGTCCAGCTGCGTTGGCCAGCTAGTTCAGTTACAGCCCATAATACTTTCGCCACAAATTCAGTAAACTGCAATATTTTGATGTTATGTCAATCACTTTTTTTTTTTTTCTTCTGAGGATTGTGAAACATGAAATGAGACAGAACTATGTGGGCGCCATAACGCAGAAATTCCACACAGTGTGAAAACTCATTCTAACATATTGCGAGAGACAGAGGTGCAGTATTTTGCATGTATGGAAAGTGCAGGTTGGCCAT
>JADBJO010004419.1:62500-67500 GCA_016801955.1 Conus betulinus | reverse complement strand
AATGAGACAAGAGAACAAGTTGAAGAGACAGTTTTCAAGATTTGATTACAAACAAAATGGAGATTAATGGCGATATTGAATTGGACCGACCGTTTCCATCGTCATTGCTTGCTGCCTCTTTTCACCAAGACACGCTCAGTATTTTAAATGCTACAACCATGCTGAAAGACAACAACGGCATTGCTGAAGAGTGTTTCTCTTTTCAAGTCAGGGAATTCAGACATGGTCTGGGGGGCCCGAATAGCTCAGTGGTAGAGCGCCGGACTCGTAATCTTGGGGTTGCGGGTTCGAATCTCCACCGGGCCGTTTCGGTACAGGGGAATTTTTCCCTCGGAGTTAACATTGGTTCTGACTCCATTTCCCATTACAGTCCTTCGAACGAGACTACAAACCGAGGTTTCGTGTGTGTGAATGCACGTATAACATCTTGCACACACGTAAAATCCCATCACCAAGTTTCGGAAGAGAAGACCGCGCCAGTTTGGCCGTTAGTATGGATGACACGTTACACATAGCATGCACCTTCCCCGAAGCTGAAGTACGGCTGCCTTAATGGCGGGATTAAAAAAAACGGTCATATACACATAACTCCACTCCCTTTGTTGGGTAGATGGGATTAATACTTGCCTGTCTATACAGGGAGACTCCGCAGGAGTATCTATCTATACAGCGAGTGTCCGCAGGGTATCAGCCTGCTCACGCAGAAGAAGCAGAAGAAGAAGATAACATGGTCTCAAGAAGGCAAGAGCCGAGGGGGGAAAATCATCAGCGATTTTCGATCATCTAACAATTGACAGTGAACAGGTTTTTCCTGGCAGAAAATGGCAACTTGACCGAATCATGATAGGGAGGCGGCTGGTCATTGGATCGACACTGTCTCACAGGAATACCGAGAGGGCGACCGTCAGTCACCATGTTACCGGTGACAGTAGTGTGACCTGTATGCAGCAGTGTTCGATGTGTCAGTCATATTTGGTGACTGTTTCCGCATGCCCGGATTACCATGCCCCCCCCCCCCCCCCCCCCCCCCTTTTTTTTTTTTTTTTTTTTCTGCCTCAACACGCTGGCCCGGAGCTGAACTCAGGGGTATGCGGTTGGGGTGCTGAGGCTATTTTAGATCCTCTGCTATCTTTTTGTTGCCCCCAATAGACCTGTTTTTTCTTTTCATCTTACGCCTCTGCGCACACAGATCAATAGTAGTCAAAAATGACGGCTGACCTTCCATATTGAAGAATGAAAATTGAAGACTTATGCCAGTGGATTACTGCATGATTAATCTTTTTCTTTCAACGTTCAACAATGCTCTCAAAATAGAACATATAGATAGTTTTTTAGGGAATTTGCTATTAAATATGTGCAGTGCTTTCAGCTGAAGCATCCTCTATCCTAAAACATGTATGTAAATGACCCCCAGGGCTGCTACACGCTCATTTCTGACTCTGGATTCAACGTGAACGAGTGTTGTTTGATACCGTCTAGAGACGTGTTCGCTACTTTGTGTGATGAAGAAAGCGCTGATGATATTCTTATGTCACTTCACGTTCTTTTCCCCTACCTTCTCCCCCTCTCCCCTCCCCCCCCCCCCCCTCTCTCTCTCTCTCTCTCTCCTCTCTCTCTCTGGTGTTTCCGTTCCTCGTCATTACATCATCATTACCCTCCCCCTGCCCTGCAAATTCTGTTCCATTATCCTTCAGCCTCTCCTCCTCTCTCTCTCTCTCTCTCTCTCTCTCTCTCTCTCTCTCTCTCTTCGCACGCTCTCCATCATCTCTCCTTCTATCCCCAACCTGCCCTCCAGCCCATCCACACGAATCGCCCCCACCCACCCCCACCTCCCACTTTGTCCACCCACCACTCACCCACCACTCACCCCCATCCCTTCAGGCTGGCGAAGCGTGACGCCACACATCTTCTGACTGTACTTTCTCTACGTGACGTTGTCTTGGAGACGTTACATTCACACTACACACACATACAATGACAAAAATGGCACAACCAATGTTTGCTAGGTACTCAAGGTCTGACCAGCGCGTTGGGCTAATGCGTAGGTCAGACATCTACTAAGTCGTAGCCGCGAGACCCACTTCGTCAATTCTCTCATCTTAGTCAATAATCAGTTCATTTATCCATCAGCTTCAAAACATGCGCAGCGTGGTCCCAAAACTTAAAGGATGTGGTGTAGCGTACATGGACTAGTCCGCACGCAGTGACGCCTCCTTGATGACAACTGAAACTGAAACGTTGTAAACGTCTCGGCGATGACTGTGGTGTGTGTGTGTGTGTGTGGGGGGGGGGGGGGGGGGGGGGGGGGGGGGGTATGTGGTATGAGCAAAAGAGAGAGAGAGAGACAGAGACAGAGAGAGAATGAGAAGAGAGGAAGCATAGAGAAGAAGAAGAAGAAGAAGAGAGAGAGAGAGAGAGAGAGAGAGAGAGAGAGAAGAAGAAGAAGAAGAAGAAGAAGAAGAAGAAGAGAGAAGAAGAGAGAGAGAGAGAGAGAGAGAGAGAGAGAGAGAAAGAACAAGAAGAAAAGAAGAGAGAGAGAGAGGGGGGGGGGGGGCAAGAGAGAGAGATATGGAGAAAGAGAGAAAGATAGAGCGAATGCGAATGCGAAGAAGAAGAAGACGAGGAAGAAGAAGAAGAAGAAGATGAAGAAGAAGAAGAAGAAGAAGAAGAAGAGAGAGAGAGAGAGAGAGAGAGAGAGAGAGGGTGGGGGGTGGGGAGATTAGGGCAAACTGAGGGTGGGTTTAACACAATGAGGGTAATTTCCTCTCTACGGCAGGTCTGGTCAATATGTTCGATGGGGTGGTTTGGGTTCGTTTCTCTGTGTGTGTGTGTGTGTGTGTGTGTGTGTGTGTGTGTGTGTGTGTGTGTGTGTGTGTGTGTTTTGTTTGTTTGTTTTGCTGTATGTGTGTTTTTTTTCTTTTCCTTTTTTCAGTTTCCGTGGCGTAATCATAGCAACACGACAAAGGTATTAATTTCAACTTATCCTCCCTGTCCTTTATGCCTGCTTGTCTGCGCGCGCGCGCGCGCGCGCGCGTGCATGCGTGT
The DNA here is from genome assembly GCA_016801955.1 of Conus betulinus. Taxonomy (NCBI): domain Eukaryota; kingdom Metazoa; phylum Mollusca; class Gastropoda; order Neogastropoda; family Conidae; genus Conus; species Conus betulinus. The sequence goes on along the minus strand of JADBJO010004419.1, from coordinate 64,455 downwards.
GTGTCTGTATGTGTGTGTGTGTGTGTGTGTGTGTGTGTGTGTGTGTGTGTATGTATGTGTGTATGTTTGTGTGTTCTTGTACCTGCTTGTCTGTCTGTCAGTCTTTCCTCTCTACGGCAGGTCTGGTCAATATGTTCGATGGGGTGGGTTTGGGTTCGTTTCTGTGTGTGTGTGTGCGCGCGCACACACAGAGAGAGAGAGAGAGAACAAAAAGAGCAACATATTGGCTTTTTGGCTTTTCATGATCCCCAATTTTCGAGGGGTGTGTGCACACACACACACACAGAGAGAACAAAAAAGAGCAACATATTGGCTTTTCATGATCCCCCATTTTCGAGGGGCATACCCCGCCTTCCAGAGGGAATTTTACTGGTCTTAAGCTCACACGGCTCTAACAAATGACACACCAACGATTACTCAACAAAACAAGGAGGAAGGAGTAGGAAAGAGAAAAAGCATGGAAAAGAATGTGCAACATCGGAACACACATTCACTGCGGTGTGAATTCGCAATAGTGATCGAGTGGGTCAGTGTGTGCGGAGGCGGCTTGGAGGGAAGGGGGAGAGGGAAACGAGGGTGGTTGCAAATGTATATATATATATATATATGTGTGTGTGTGTGTGTGCTGGCTGTGTGCGTGCGATTTTGTGTATATTTGGCTGTATGTTTGTATATTCGTGCGTGTGTGTGTATGGGGTGGCGGTGTATATGTCTGTCTGCTGTTTATACACACACACACACATATATAATTATAAACAAAATTTGCTCTTATGTCTCATATTGTAGAAATAGTGGGATGGGGTGATAAGCCTTCGTATCTGCAGTGGTAGATGATTCTGTCTAACTGACAGTATGTGCTTGAGCAAGTAAATGGGGAATAATAATATGCTTCTCAAAATGAACTTTCAGCAAGTTTAATAGTTTACGAAGTGGGGGAACCATCTCCAATGGGGAGGAAGCTCACTAACATATAACTCCTGGTCAGATACCGATATTTCGAAACTTGATTGTTTTCTCCTCAGTGACCGCGGAAAGTGGTAATTTGACTCCTCTGACTCCTCTGTCTTTTCGGTTTTAAGAAGAATGCTATACCAGAAAAAGGCTGGTGTGGCAATACCGTTGTATGTTTGTTTGAGTTTTCAAAAAAAACCAAAGGTGCCACCTAAGAAGCAAAAGAAAATCATGAAAGAGCAAAACAAACTACATTTTCCTTGTGAAAAGTAGAAATATAAAAAAGATAACCTGTTAAGACACAAGTGCTGAGGGCCAGTTCTTTGGAATGAATCTGCAAGGGACTAAATTAAAACAATAAATTCCAAGGATAAGTACCGAGCACCATTCCAGCAATTTACAGAGCAGCTAGGTGTTGCAATGACTGCAAGAAATATTGAATGGGGGGTGGGGGGGGGGGGGGGGGGGGGGGGGGGGGGGGTGGGGATAAGCCTTCGTATCTGCAGTGGTAGATGATTCTGCCTAACTGACAGTATGTGCTTGAGTGGGTGAATGGGAAATAATATATGCTTCTCAAAATGAATCTTCAGCAAGCTTAATAGTCTCCGAAGTGGGAGACCATCTCCAATTGGGAGGAAGCTCACTAACATATAACTCCTGGTCAGATACCGATATTTCGAAACCTGATTGTTTCTCCTCAGTGACCTGCTGCTCTGTAAGTTGCTGGAATGGTGCTCGGTACTTATCCTTGGAATTTATTGTTTTATTGTAATTTAGTCCCTTGCAGATTCATTCCAAGAACTGGCCCTCAGCACTTGTGTCTTAAGTCTACAATCTGAGACATAAGAGCAAGTTTTGTTTATAATCAATATTTCTTGCAGTCATTGCAACACCTAGCTGCTCTGTAAATTGCTGGAATGGTGCTCGGTACTTATCCTTGGAATTTATTGTTTTTAATTATATATATATATATATATATATATATATATATATATATATATATA
>JADBJO010004419.1:45000-52500 GCA_016801955.1 Conus betulinus | reverse complement strand
GAGAGAGAGAGAGAGAGAGAGAGAGAGAGAGAGAGAGAGAGAGAGAGAGAGAGAGAGAACACAGAACTCAGATGGTTTACTTCATATAAAGGGTCATTGCCCCTTATGAAGGGGGTATGGAGAACATAACAATAATAGAAGAATTACAAAGAACACAAGAAAAACTAAATGGACTACTCTCTCACGAAGTCATGACTGATCTGAATTTAAATGCCTTGAATACGTAAACTGAGAAATGTCTTACTATGCTTTCATTCTGAGATGCCATTAGCAGGCTTAACTGAAACTGACAGGGATCCTTGGAAAACTTTGTCAGTATGTATTGCGCTCTTAGACTGGATAATTTACAGCAGCATAAAACACAATGAAGTTCGTCCTCTTTTCCATTTTTGCATAATGGACAATATTCAAATCCACCCCAGTATATTTGCTGTAACGATACCGGTGTCCTGCTGTCTGAAATTCTCAGTCTAAATTTGGCCATTGTTAACTTCAAGTGTTTATCTAAGTCCATTTGTAGATAACCTTTGACATCCTGTACCGAACGAAATGTCCGATACATGGTAAATCTCTCGCTATTTTTTGACATGAAAGTCCCATTCCTGCCACCTGCATGCAATCAAATCTGTCTTTAAGTTCACATAGAAATAATGATCTATCATTTTGCACGCCTTGGTTTAACCAAATATAACCATATCCAAATTGATATAATTTGCAACGGACATTTGAAGCCCAGTTTCTGTTGTCTCTTGCATCTAGGTCGTTTAACCTCATATAGGGTTTCAAAGTAATCTGTACACATTCATTTTTGCTAATTTCAACCAGTATCGAATACAGCTTAATACAGAATTTAAATAGGTGAGAGAGAGAGAGAGAGAGAGCGAGAGAGAGAGAGAGAGAGAGAGAGAGAGAGAGAGAGAGAGAGAGAGAGGAGAAGGAATACAATAAACACGAATATCATAAACAGCTATCGACCAAGGCGCGTCACTGATGGAAATGGCTCTGTATGTACAGGAAGCAAACAAACGATGTACATCATGTTACCGCTGGCTCCAATGATTTATGTACACATTTGGAAAAAAAAAAAAAACGAAACAAAGCAAAAAGAAAACTACAAACAAAAAGAATCATCACATATAGACAACTGACATAGCTCGAACACATTTTTATAACAATGGTTTCTTTTCATACTAATGTGCACTTTTTTCAACGCAGGACATTTTTTTTGATAAGCCTTAATTATGCACCACTACTGACCACCGTTGTACGTTGCAGACTTGAGGGCTGGAAGGTTGTGGGTTCGATTCCTATCAGAGCCCTTATTTGTGTGCTTGTTTGGTCCCTACTAGCTCCTGCCCTATAGATCCTCGTGCTATAGATCTTGATGTCACTTGGCATCATCAACATACAAAAATAGTAGGTACCTATCCACCACCACAGCACCGATCCACAATATTCTCCAAGGATGCACTTCCATGCTACCCCCTTGTTTACCTCATGTCTGTGTTACATCTCTCTCTCTCTCTCTCTCTCTCTCTCTCTCTCTCTCTCTCTCTCTCTCTCTCTCTCTCTCTCTCCTTCACCAGCTATCTACATTTCTTATTTCACTTTGGCTGTTTTCATCTTACCTACCTATTCATCCGATTTTCGTACTCTCATTTTTTGTACATCTGCTTATACTTCTCCTTTAACATACCCCCCCCCCCCCCCCCTTTTTTTTCCAACTTTCTTCCTTTCTTCATTTGTTTCTTTATGTCTCAGTAGTATTTATAGCTCTTTTAACTTACTGCTCGGTTTCATTTCTTTCGAACTACTTCTCATCATCAATATCATTATTGTCACATTCTAATTAATTTTATTAAATATTATTGTAATTGTTCGTAATAATATCAACATACTTCTTCTTCTTTCTTTCTTCTTCTTCTTCTCTTCTTCTCTCCTCCTCCTCCTCCTCCTCCTCCTCCTCCTCCTCCTCCTTCTTCTTCTTCTTCTTCTTCTTATTCTTTTTCTTCTCTTCTTCTTCTTGGTGCACCGGTGGTGGTGGTGTTGGTGGTGGTGGTGTGTGCTGGTGGTATTGTTATTGTCGTCATCATCATCGATTTCACTTTTCATACTTTATGATGGATTTCATTCCTTTTGTATTGTCTTAATTCACTTTAATCTGTACAGTTTGTAAATTTTATCGCACCATCTTTCCCATTTTTTATATTACTATTCTTGTTCACCTCTTTGTTGTTATTGTTGTTGCTGTTGCTGTTGTTTTTGTTGTCATTGTCATTATTACGATTATGATTATGATAATGATTACCAATATCATTATCATAATTTTTATCGTTCCTATTAATTTCATTAATACTACTGCTGCTATATAATAATTTGAATACATCTCGGGTTTTGTCTTACTAGTTTCACACATTATTATTATTATTATTATTATTATTATTATTATTATTATCATCATCATCATCATCATCATCATCATCATCATCATCATCATCATTTAAACTATTATTGTTTCTATTCTTTTCCTTAATCCTGCACTCAGATCATAGATTAAGTGGCTGTTCTTTTTTTTTTTCATTTAACCAGATTTGTCCCGCCTGTAGAAGACCAGTAAGTCGAAACGAGTTGTGTCTATTTCATTATTTATTTGTTCCCCTCATTTGACGGCCTAGTTTTATACTTCCCACCTTTACCAGTCACCCCACTTTAAAACGAACCGTTTAACATCGGGTCCAAAATCATTATCATATTCCAGCTCTGGACAAAAAAAAAAAAAAAATGAAAATCAGGTAAAAAAAAATGCTTCTTTCTGTAGAGCGGTGACTATGTACTGGGTCTGCACAGATGACAAGAATTCCGCAGATTGCGGCTGACACGCATGGATCAGGTCCACATTCTTTATTGACGTGATACTGTAGACATGAGTTCCGGTAGTTCACGATGCGTGCGGAAACCTTGCGCCATCCCGAGCCGTTTCAGCTGCTGTATGGTTGGGAAGATGCTGTTCGAGCGTAGCCTGCAACGGATCGCATGGCATCATAACAACGAATCGGAAACGATTAGGGAGTGTGCGTTTCGCATTGATAGCAATAATATTAATGATAAAGATTCTGTACGTGTTGCCGCCCGACAAATCGAGGTGTTTATGAAACGGGAACAAAGAGGAAGACGAAGAAGAAGGACAAGACGAACAAGAACAACAACAACAACAACAACAAGTACAAGAAGAAGAAGAAGAAAAAAAAGAGGAGGAGGAAGAGAGAAGAAGAAGAAGAAGAGAGGAAGAAGGAGAAGAAGAAAAAGAAAAGAAGGTGAAGAAGAAGACGGAGAAGAAGAAGAAGCAGAAGAGGAAGAAAAACAAAAATCTGAATGAAGTTATATGCCATCAGTCCCCTACTTCGGTAAATCCGGGTTTATGTCTTTCTTTTATGAATTTTAGATTAAATGTTGTTTAAATATTCTCTCTGAAAATGACATGGTTATAAGAATTTCTTTAAACTCGATAAAACTCGGCATGTGATAGAGAGAGTCGGGAAATTTGTCTCATAAATAGAAAGCTTTCTTTCCCCTTTGTTTTATTCGACATTTAGGTACAGAGAAAATGCAGGCACTTTCTCAGGATCGAACTGAATCAGACCGAATGCAGATCTGAAGTATCTCAAAGACATGGCGCTGAGGAGAATCTGTAATTATTTCGCAAAAGACAAAGGCTCATTTCTATTCTATCCTCCGGTTGATCAGAAGCAAGAGGAGCTTAAGTAAAGGAGGAGTAACGACGACAGTTTCTTTTGATGCTCTGAAAATCGACTAAGCTGCGCAACTGGGCACTTGTCAAAGTTTGCCAATTTAATTATGAACTGGTTCAGTCCAGAAAAAAAAAACATGGACTGATCAATATAAGGGAGAACAACAATGGTAACCACAAGATTTGTAGTTTACGGTGTGACATAGTGACGATCGATTCTACGCCAGCAAAGTTCAAAATTTGCGCGTTGACAGGTTAGCTATTGTTGCTCGTTCTCAGAAAAGCGTAGACCTCAACATTTTACGACCATTACTAAGTGTGGAAAAGAAAATTGATTCGCAGCAACTGAAATGCGCAGAGATGGGTTTACTCTGATTGTTTAATTCTCTTTTTTTTCATTTCATTAAAAAAAAAAAAAACCTTCCATGTTTTCCAGTCACTCAGCTGCGGTTTAGTTTGCATAATACGAAATTTGTGATAGCCGTTCAACGGGTTACAAGTTACATGCCAGACGCATGAATCACACACCGCAGCCAAAGAGCGTCTGTTGCACCCAATTTTGTCATACTTCACCAGATTTGCTACCACAAGACAACCACTTTTCTATAGGTTCACCGCATTTGTCATTTGTTTTGTCACCGTTACCGTGGTTACCACTTTTTCCTTCACGAGAATTAAACATTCTTTTATGAAAAAGAAAAACCCTTGTCACCCGGTGCTGTACATTTTAGACATCCTAACCCTCACGTTTACCCTTACGCCAGTCTTTCCTAGATCAAACGCAGGACAAATTATTAGTATCCAACAGGTGACAGAAAAGGTCATCGAAACTAGTGCTGTGCTACTGTAAGGCCGAACCCCTAAAATCAAGGCGATGACAAAATGTGCGTGGCTCTTGATGACAACAATTACTCACTCACAATAACAAAAAGGGGTAGTAGGTGACTAAAGCGGCTGGCTCTGGATGACTAAAGCGGTTGGCTCTGGATAACTAAAGTGGTTGGCTCTTCGTGACTGAAGTCTTTGGCTCTTCGTGACTGAAGTGTGGCTGGCTCTTCGTGACTAAAGTGGTTGGGTCTGGGTGACTTAAGTGGCTGGCTCTGGGTGACTAAAGCCTTTGGCTCTGGGTGACTAAAGTGGTTGGGCTCTGGGTGACTAAAGTGGCTGGCTCTGGGTGACTAAAGCCTTTGGCTCTGGGTGACTAAAGTGGTTGGCTCTGGGTGACTAAAGTGGTTGGCTCTGGGTGACTAAAGTGGCTGGCTCTGGGTGACTAAAGTGGATGTCTCTGGGTGACTTAAGTGGCTGGCTCTGGGTGACTAAAGCCTTTGGCTCTGGGTGACTAAAGTGGTTGGCTCTGGGTGACTAAAGTGGCTGGCTCTGGGTGACTAAAGCCTTTGGCTCTGGGTGACTGGTTTTGCTCTGGGTGACTAAAGTGGTTGGCTCTGGGTGACTAAAGTGGCTGGCTCTGGGTGACTAAAGCCTTTGGCTCTGGGTGACTAAAGTGGTTGGCTCTGGGTGACTAAAGTGGTTGGCTCTGGTGTGACTAAAGCCTTTGGCTCTGGGTGACTAAAGTGGCTGGCTCTGGGTGACTAAAGTGGTTGGCTCTGGGTGACTAAAGTGGTTGGCTCTGGGTGACTAAAGCCTTTGGCTCTGGGTGACTAAAGTGGCTGGCTCTGGGTGACTAAAGTGGCTGGCTCTGGGTGACTAAGTGGTTTGCTCTGGGTGACTAAAGTGGCTGGCTCTGGGTGACTAAAGTGGATGTCTCTGGGTGACTTAAAGTGGCTGGCTCTGGGTGACTAAAGCCTTTGGCTCTGGGTGACTAAAGTGGCTGGCTCTGGGTGACTAAAGTGGCTGGCTCTGGGTGACTAAAGTGGTTGGCTCTGGGTGACTAAAGTGGCTGGCTCTGGGTGACTAAAGTGGATGTCTCTGGGTGACTTAAGTGGCTGGCTCTGGGTGACTAAAGCCTTTGGCTCTGGGTGACTAAAGTGGTTGGCTCTGGGTGACTAAAGTGGTTGGCTCTGGGTGACTAAAGCTGTTAGCTCTGGGTGACTAAAGCAGTTAGCACTGGGTGACTAAAGTGGTTAACTCTGGGTGATTAAAGCAGTTAGCTCTGGGTGACTAAAGCGGTTATCTCTAGGTGACTAAAGCGGTTATCTCTAGGTGATTAAAGCGGTTATCTTTAGGAGACTAAACTGGGTAACTCTTAGTGACTAAAAACGGTTAGCATCGGGTGACAAAAAAAACAGTGTGCTTATTTTTGGTGATAAAATTTCTGACTCCAAAAGCTGACAAAAATGGTGAGATTTGACATGTAGTGGTTGCTGCTTTGTGATCACACTGGTGAGGTATGACAAAAGTGGAAGGGGTGACGAAGGTGGGCATCTGTTTGAGGTTCAGGCCTCTGATCAGGGACTGTAGTAGTAGACAGCTGTGGCAGGCAGGCACACTTCACTGGGGCCTTTGGTGAACTTGTGGACAGGCTCTTTCGATGGCGTTTGGGAAATTTACCTCCCGTGATGACATTTGCAGTATGGAATGAATTCATCATGAATTACTGAGGCGCGTCAAGTATTTGCAAATTGAAAAAACGAGAACTTTTTTTTTCCATTTGGAATTGTTTAATAAACTGTGTCATTTCTTGTGTGGTTGTTGGCAATGATTAACGACATTATGACAGAAAGACTGATAACTACATTGTACATGTTATGATTCTGATCGCAAACTTTAGTGTGTTATTCCGCATCTGTACGAAACTGCTTAACGATCGGTCAGTGTAAAACATCTGTTCCGACTGGCTGATAATGCTGACTCTTGAATGACTGATCCTTCAGCAATCGACTCATAACTGATCCTCCGTGACAATGTTTCCGCCTATTCACTCAAGCAGAACACACACACACACACACACACACACACACACACACACACACACACACACACACACACACACACACACACACACACACACACTCTCTCCCCAGGGATTTTGAAATTGAGCACGAGCAGTTGTGAGTTTCGCATATACAGAGGATCGATGTTTTGTGAACCGGAAGTAACTTTCCCTACAACACGCCGACCCACGGCGGTATTGAACGTATTGAAAGCGCAGTGGAACTTAGATGTCTCTCCTACTGCTGCCCTCGCCTGGATGTAAAGACAGGCTGGCTACAGTGATGAAAAAAAAAAAAGCAAAACAAACAAAAGTCTCTTCTCTGCACGGGGTTTGGGTCGCGTCGCCCAGGGGAATCCTGGCTGTCAATGTTTATTGGATGTGTATTGACATTCATAAATCCTCCAGCTGGCCGAAAGCTCTGCCCATTTCATTCTCCCAGTTCCAGACTTGAAAATTAACGCCACAGAATTGGCATGTTATGTCTCAAGCTCGTTTGGGGTGTACCTACTGAAATTCCTCCTGCCCCTCCCCCCACCCACACCCCACCCCCATCCCATTTTCCCTTTCCTTTCCCCCTTCCCCCTTTCGTCCCCTCTCCCCGATCCCTTGTTTTCTGTCAAAGTATTATACTGTCGTTGTGTCGTCAGCCAGGTCAAACAGGTCTGCCTGTGCTATTTTCTGGTTATTTACTATCAGCTGGAAATAATGAACAAGGAGAGTAAACTTTTGCGCTGGGTGTATTCAGATATAGAGACAAGAGGCACACGCTGCAAACAGGGAAACTTTGTTATAAAGGTTGTTTCAAGCTTGCTGGTGCTCAGTGTTTCCCACCCCACTTTCAATTTTCCTAATCTCAGTT
>JADBJO010004419.1:27500-40000 GCA_016801955.1 Conus betulinus | reverse complement strand
GTGTGTGTGTGTGTGTGTGTGTGTGCGTGTGTGTGTGTGTGTGTGTGCGTGTGTGTGTGTGTGTGTGTGTGTGTGTGTGTGACTCTGTGTGTGTGTGTGTGTGTGTGTGTGTGTGTGTGTGTGTGTGTGTGTGTGTGTGTGTGTTGTATAACCCCAACCCCACGTACTCCGTCTGCCCGTGCATAACCACACCTTGGATAGTCCCGCCGGAGCCCCGACACCGGCAATCCACAGAGAGCAGCCCAAAATAAAGTCATGAGCCGAAATAAAGTCATGAGCCAAAATGAAGTCATGAACCGAAATAAAGCCGACCTAATTATAGTCACGAGCGAAAATAAAGTCATACGCCTAAATAAAGTCATGACTATAAAGTCATACGCCAAAGAGCCAAAATAAAGTCACTATGAGCCGAAATAAAGTCATGAGCTAAAAAAAAAAACAGTCATGAGCCAAACCACTAGAGAAGGTATGCACTTTTGCCGGATCACAGCCTAGAGAAGTTCATTTCTAGAATAAAAAATTTTTTTTGTTCAGAGAGACGATTATTTTCCCGTGAAAACAGCTCATTTTCCTAGGGGGGGGGGGGGGGGGGGGGGGGGGGGGGGGGGGGGGGGGGGGGGGTGGTGGGGAGTCAACCTCCCTTGAAAAGAACCGAATATCCGGTTTTTAAAAAAAGGAGTACTTTTTCTGTGAAAACGACTTATTATTCGGTGAAAAAAACAGTTAGCTGCCCCTGAAAATAGCTTATTACTCGGTGAAAAGGGGTATTTTCTTGTAAAAGCAGCAACTTATCCGATGTAACAATTCCTTTCCTGCTAGTCACTCATTCAAGGATAAAAGGTTTTTTTTTTTTGTGAAAAAGGCCAAGAATCACGAGACAAACGGTTATGCTTCCCCACGTCAAAAGAGCTTATCATGGCGGAAAATTGTTCACAGCAGCCTATTATCTGTTTTAAGATTTTCAAAAAAACCTAAAAGGCTGTGAAAAATATTGTATTTTTTCAAATATTTCACAGGAAAATGTCTGTTCAGCCGTGGCATTTAGTAGTTTTCACGAGCAAACAATTCCTCACTAATATGTGATATTGCATTAGCATTAACTCAGAGTCCGACCTTGACTTACCTGTAATGAGGTGTAGTTTATTGTATCTTTATATTTGTTACTTGCATGTTTTTGAATTGTTGCTATACTCATTTTTTTTCTTTATCGTTACTTTTCTTTTGTCTAAGATCACATAACGTGAATAGACATTACACGGAACAACACACGAATTGAAACAAAAATTGTTTTCCGGGGGGGGGGGGGGGGGGGGGAACCCCCATTTTGGTGCTAGTGTGTTCCCGTAAAATGCGCTTCCGTATTGAATGCGCTTGGACACTGCCGATGGTATATACAGTCCTCCTTGAGCCCACTGTTTTAAGGCAACGGTCGTAACCCTGTGAAGTAGTGGCTACCTCACATGGTGTACGGTCAGTCTTCCCCCCCCTCCCCCCTTCCCCCCCCCCCCCCCCCCCCCCCCCCCCCCCCCCCCCCGACCGCCATTTGCACTGACCTCGTGTACCTTACACCAGCTTTCAATTAATCAGTCAATATAGTTTTAAATTTGTTGACCTTTGCATGAAACGTCGGTTACATTAACCTTTGTCTTCGGATTTTGAACATTTCCATTGATTGTGTATGGGCAATTCGTGTGACGGCTGTATGGTGTTCTTGTGTGGGGGGATCATGCGTGATTTTTTTTTTTTTAAATCATTCGAGATGTCAAATCAGCACGCGCGCACGTACACATCAGCACACACACACACACACACACACACACACACACACACACACATACGCACACACACACACACACACACACACACGCACACACGCACACACACACATACACACATGCACGCACACACGCGACGCACGCACGCACGCAATACAATACACAATTCCAATACCTTAAATATGTATTCCTATTGCTTTTGCCCTTTTTGGGGTATGAAGGAGCACACACACACACACACACACACACACACACACACACACACACACGGTGAGTTGTGACTTAAAGTCTTCCGTCAATAGTGATGTTGTGTGGCGTCAGATCTTCAATCAATGATGACGTTTTGGCAGCCATCTGTCGTTAGTTAATGGCGGTGCTTTACGACCTCGTCACTCCATTCATTGTCGGCGTGTGTTGGTATGTCCTCGGGACTTCTAAAGGAGATAAGTTTGATAGCCACAGACTGGAGTCAGTGGTGATGTACCTTTTATGGTCGTGGATATCAGCCCGGGGTGGTGATTTATTGCCTTGGTTCAGTAAGTGCTATTGCTATGTGGACTCTTTTTTTTCATTGATGGTATTTTTCAGCCTCGGACGTTGGGACGTTGTGTGTGTGTGTTTGTGTATGTGTGTGTGGAGGGGGGGGGGGGGGGGGGGGGGTTATGACATTTTTTTTTCATCAGTTCTGGAGATTTGTCATCTTCTGACGTCAGTCAGTGATGGTGTATTGTGACGTTTGAATATCGGTCACTTGTGTTTTCTTAGTACCTGTCGTTTGAAGTTATTGGCGTTTTGATGCCTTCTGACGTGTTCAGTTGATCTGTTACCGGTTTAATATCCATTCCTGGTTCAAATTAATGCAACACATGAAAACGCCTACACGCATTTATAGTAGTTTAGAGCAGAATCCCCGCTGTGGCATGTGGCCTGCGTATGTCTGTAGGCGAAAGTCCCTGGACCCAAGGACCCCAAACAATCACACGACCCTGTTGTTACGCCAATGAAGCCATGAGAGCAGCGGGGGGGGGGGGGGGGGGGGGGGGGGTCAGAGGTGATGGGAGAATTGAGGAGAGGAGAAGAGGTGGGGGGGGGGGGGGAGGGGGGAGAGAGAGGAAGGGGGAGAGGGAGGTGCATAGCCAGGCACCAGCCTGTGTCAAAACGTGTAAGCCAGACAGCGCGTTCTTGAGAACGTGTTGAGGGGCAACTGTCTGACTTGATGAGGTCTCAGGGGGTCCATGGACAGCTGTGTGTCGGGGGTTGAGCAGCTTGTCTTTTTTGTTAGTCTGTCGTTGATATTTCCTCTCTCTCTCTCTCTCTCTCTCTCTCTCTCTCTCTCTCTCTCTCTCTCTCCTGTATCCTCTCTGTCTCTCTCTCTGTCTCTCTCCTCTCTCTCTCTCTCTTCTCTCTCTCTCTCTCTCTCCTCTGCGTGCTGCGTCGTGTGTGCGGTGTGTGTGTGTGTGTGTACTGTGTGTGTGTGTGTGTGTGTGTGTTGTGTGTGTCGTGCGCGCGCGCGCGTGTCTGTCTGTCTGTCTGCCTGTCTGTCTGTCTGTCTGTCTCTCTGTCTCTGTCTCTCTCTGTCTCCCCTCCTCTCTCTCGCTGTGTTGTCTTTCCTTTTTCTCTCTCTCTCTCTACCTTCTCTCTCTCCTTTCTCTCTCTGTCTTCCTACTATGCTCCTCTCTTCTCTCTCTCTCTCTCTCTCTCTCTCTCTCTCTCTCTCTTTCTGTCCTGCCCCTGTATTACTTTTCTTTTTCTTCATCTCTTTCCCCATTTTTCGACACCCTACTCTCCCCACTCCTCTCTCTCTCTCTCTCTCTCTCTCTCTCTCTCTCTCTCTCTCTCTCTCTCTCTCTCTCCTCTCTCTCTTCTCGGTATGGACATAAATTGACTGACTGTATTCAATCTACGTCTGGCGTGAAAAATATGTGTGTGTGTGTGTGTGTGTGTGTGTGTGGTGTGTGTGTGTGTGTGTGTGGTGTGTGTGTGTGTGCAGCTCTGTTCTGTTTTCTTTCTTTTGTTTCATTTTTCAATGAACTGACTTTAGAAATTAACAGGAACGGAAAACACGGTGCACACTTTACTGGGAATATGGAGAGCTGTTTACCCTTCATCCAGCGAATGCTGCCGCTTTCATATCCAAAACACTACTTGGGTTACAAATTTTAATTAACAGTTTATTTCGAACTGCCAGTTCACTTCAGCTTAAAGTAAACACATTTCAAAAATAATTGTAAAATAATTTTACTGTGTTGAAAAAGACGGGCGGATATTTAGGACATAGAGAAAGATATAAATGCAATGGTTCCTTCATGTCTGCTGTGAACTGGGAATATACTTTTCAAGGAATTTGAGTTTTGCTGTTCCTTGTCAAAAACAGTCTCGCAAACAGGGCAAATGTATGAATCTGCGCGCGCTGTATAGAAGCTGACGATTTTAGAAAATCAGTCGTTTGAATCGTTAGTTAAATGATTTGATTCTTAGCTACAATTTATCAAGTGGGTAGAGATTCGATATTTGGGGTCTGTAAGGTGCTACAGTTTAAGCGGGAAACGTCCTTTTAGATACGCTGAAAAAAAGGAGTTTGGGAGTAAGCATGCAAACTCCTAACAATTAGTTTATGGAAAACCGAACAGCATATCTTTGAATTCTGCAACAAGCTGTAACTGCATTTGGTTCAAAGTAACAGAAATTGATGACTTAAGATTACGAAAGAAAGTGTATACTGTTTGGGTTGATGCCAAAAGGAAAGATAAAGTGGATGTAGAAGAGTCGGGTGAAACAACTTGCACTGGGATGTGATCTATTGGATACATCAGGATGCTGCAGATATTGGAAAAAAAAAAATTTGTTTGTTGGGTTTACACATGTTGAAATGGGTTTTACTGATGGTACAGGTGGCAAGAATGGCTATGTCATGTACAGGACAGCGAAACGATATATGTATACATATATATATATATATATATATATAATATATATATATATATATATCAAAAAATACCACTAAAATGCCTAATAAAATTCTTAAAATGCTCGACCCCTTGGGGGAGCAACATCTGCTAAAAAACGGAATGGTTAAAGGAAGTTTTAAAATCGACAGGTCTGTTTTCGAGCACTGGCTCTCCTCAGGATCCTGAGGAGAGCCAGCGCTCGGAAACAGACCTGTCGATTTTGAAACTTCCTTTTACCATTCTGTTTTTAACAGATATATATATATATATATATATATATATATATATATATATATATATATATATGTGTGTGTGTGTGTGTGTGTGTGTGTGTGTGTGTGTGTCTGTGTGTCTGTGTGTGTGTGTGCAGCAGTTCAGTTATAAGCACTGTGTTCCGACTTATTTGTCAATGAAAATGGATGGACAGTTTAAAACGTTACTCTGACAAAAGTTAGGGTTTGAGATTTCCGATTTATATATATATATATATATCGCTATAGGAAAACATGGTTCGCAAGATCTTATTGGCTTATTGTATAAAAGTACCGAGGACAGTAAAAGAGTTCATTTCGTTGTTGTTGTTGTTGTTGGCTTTCTTTGTTCCTGCCTTGACTGATCTAAGGAAGGTGTTGAATTTCTCTGAAGTATTATCGATACCCTTCTTAGTTTCGACTGTCATTACTTCTGGCATCCACCAAAGAAACTAAGTCAAACATTTACCTATTTACCTCTACAAAGTATGACGTTCCGTAGCACCAGTACGTAGTTAATAGTCGGTTGATTTGCATACAGTGATGTTTGTTGAAATGGATGACCATAGGTGACTATTAGAACTTTCTGAATGACAGCTACATGTCACTTTTTTTCAATTCTTTTAGTTTACTTATTTCTTGAAAGATGAGGGCCATGGCTTTAAAGCTTAAAAGCTGAATAAAAGTATTACCTACCCCCTTTCTCAGTCTCATCTCCTCTCTGTATCTCTCTGTCTGTCCTCGCTCTTGTCTGGCTCTGTTCTGTCCTGGCTTTTGTCTGTCTGTCGTTGGTCTTGTCTATCTCTCTTGCTCTCTCGTCTCTCTGTCTCTCTCGTCCGTACATCCATCTCTCGCCTAGTCTCTCTCTCT
The DNA here is from genome assembly GCA_016801955.1 of Conus betulinus. Lineage (NCBI taxonomy): Eukaryota > Metazoa > Mollusca > Gastropoda > Neogastropoda > Conidae > Conus > Conus betulinus. The sequence continues at coordinate 34,156 of JADBJO010004419.1, read as the reverse complement.
GGCCTCCCTCTCTCTCATCTCGCCCCTCTCTCTTCTCTCTCTCTCAAATTAACCTTCAAGGGTAAATCAACAATTAAAAAAAATGGTCTAAGTGTCAAGCTCAGTGTCAGCTTCTGTCTCTCTCACTGCCCTCTCACCATCCTCTCATTCTCTCGCCATCTTCTCTCATCGGGGCATCTCGCTCTCTCTCTCAATCTTCTCCTCTCCCTCTCTCAGGTCATCTCCCCGCTCGCTCGGCCTCGCTCTCTCGCGCTCGCTCAGCGTCCGCTCGCCAAGCGTCGCTCGCCTTGCAGTTGCTGTGTCTCTTCTCCTTCCCAAACCATTTTTTTTGTTTTTAAAGTGTTTTCGTTATTTCTTTGGCATTTTCTGCTTATTGAACAGCATACAGCGCTTTTGTTAGTTATTAACAGTTTTGAACGTTCTGGCACGGTTATAAATGAACCCTGCTGCAGGTTTGGAAGGGAGATTTGAAGGGAGGAAGAGGGTAGAGGAGTGGAGGAGTGTTTAGTAAAAGTGGGACAACAACACGGGGAACGGGAAACGGAAAAAGTTAACAGCATGTAGGTTCAGTTCATAAAATTCCAGTCTGGGACTATCAGTTATCATGTGCCATGAAAAAGTATACAATTTTAAAGACCGGACCTAGAATAACTAAAAAAAAAAACCAACAAAAAAACCAAAAACACCAAACAAGGACGTAATCAGGCATGTCCCCCCCCCCCCCTTTTTTTACCCTTTTTTTTTTTTCGTTTTTGTTTGTTTTTTTCTTTTTTTTTTTTTTTTTTAACATATTCTGGTCTCGGAATCAATGTGGTGGGGGTTGTTCCACACACCACAACACACACACACACACACAACACACACACACACAACACACACACACTACACAAACACACACAAACAAAACACAATGCGTGAACGCGCGCGCCGTCCGGCCCGTGTTTTTGCCCCTGTTGCAACAACACCGCACCACGCCCCCCCCTACCCCTCCACCCCCCACACCCCCTCCCCCCCACCCACTCCCCCCCCACCCCCCTCCCCCCCCCCCCCCCCCCCCCCCCCCCCCCCCCCCCACCCCCCCCCACCCCCCACCACCCCCCCCCACCCCCATACACCACACCAACAACCACACACCCTCACACAACAAACGCCGCGCCGCCGCACACCCGCACCGCAAAACACGACCCCACGCACGAACGCACCAACGCAACCGCAAAACCAACGCAAACGCACGCCAAACAACCCGACCTACGCAAAAACGACGCGCCAAAAAACGACACACGCAGCACAAAAGCACAACCCGCCCCGGCACACTGCACAACAGCACACCGCCGGCACCGCAAGACGGCAACCGCAACACAACACACACACACACCACACACACACACCACACACACACACCACACAACCACACATCTCTGTCTTTGTTGCCCAATCCGTCTGTTCTCCCTGGTCTCTGTTCTGTATTTTGGCCCACCCACCCCCCCCCCTGCGCTATCCTGTTGGATTTCCGTATCTCCCTCACCCCCCCTCCGACGCCCATTGTCCTCTGTCCATCCCATTACTCTTCTCCCCCCCCCCACCACCTCCCCCCCCCCCCCCCTCCACCGCATTTCTCCCCCAACCCACCACAGCGTCCGCCCGACCACCCCCCCCCCCCGGGGGCCCCCACCCGGGCGCACCCCCCCCCCCCCCCCACCCACCACCCCCCCCCACCCCCCCCCAAAACTTTTTTTTCCCTTATACCTATGTCGTTTACTGTTGTCCGGCTTTCGCTCTCTGTCACGGTTTAATATAGTGTGTAGGTATTAATGTCGTAATAGGTATTGGGTCTTTAATCATGGTCTATGGCTCAGGGATAGAGCGGGGGTCATGGGACACATACTAGAAAGAGATAAGCTAACTCTTCTCTCTCCTCTTTTCACACGTATCTCTCTCTCCCTTTCTCCCACCCCCACCCCCCCCTCCCCCCTTCAATCCCCCCCATCCCCCCCCCCCTCCCCCCCCCCCCCTCCCACTTCTCCCCCCCCCCCACTCCCCCCCCAAACCCCTCCCTCACTCCCCTCCCCCACTCTACTGACTCTGACAAGATCTCAGCAACCTCTCGATCTTTCTCTCTTTCTATCATATCTCTCTCTATCTCTATCTCTACTCATACTCTCCTCTATCTATACCTCTCTCTGTCCACACTGGGTGTTCTTCAAAATGCTCTGGTCGTGGAAAATTGAGCCATTACTAAGTAACTGTGATAATACTAAATGAAGCGAAAACAGTTCAGCTGGTTGGGGAAAACGCTTAACATAGTCAATGTGTGATGAACGTCAAAGACATCAAGCAAATGGGTTGATCACAGTGCACATGCTCAGCGTGCCAATTCATACGCCATCCTGAGTCTTCGTGTATCATCTTGAAACATGGTCATGTGTGTTTGCAGATTAATTTACTTATTTTTTTGTACTCTCTCTCTTCCCTCCCTTCCCTCCCTCTCTTCTCTATCTCTCTTCCTCTCTCTATCTCTATCTCTCTGTGTCTATCCTTTTCCGTCTCTCTCTTGTCTCTTGTCTCTCTCTTTCTCTCCTCTCTCTCTCTCTCTCTCTCTCTCTCTCTCTCTCTCTCTCTCTGACATGCCAAATCATACGCCATCCTGATTCATCGTGTATATCTATTTGAAACATGTGATGGTGTTTGGCGATAATTTACATTTTTTACTCTCTCCTCTCTATCTCTCTCTCTCTCTCTCGCTCTTTCTCTCTCTCTGTCTGTCTATCTGGTCGTCTCTGACTCTCTCTCTCTCTCTCTCTCTCTCTCTCTCTCTCAGCTCTCTCGCTCTCTCCTCTCTCTCTGGTCGAATATTCGTGCACCGTGTATAGTTTACGTTCCGTAATACGCATCCTAATTAATCATTTATCTTCTTGGTAAAACGGGTTGATGTTCCTTTGCGATGATAATTTACATTGTTTACCCCCTGTTGTCCTCTCTCTTTCTTCTCAGCTCTCTCTCTCTCCATCTCTCATCTAGCTCTCGCTCTCGCTCTCGCTCTGTCTATTCGTGACATTAATACGCATCATAATCAATCATTTATCTTATTGTCTTTTTAATGTGTGATGTCTCTTTGCGATTATTTATTCTACCGTTTTACACTCTGTTCATCTCTCTCTCTCTCTCTCTCTCTATCTCTTCTCTCTCTCTCTCCTCTACCTCTCTCTATCTCTCTCTCCTCTCTTCGTGCCATAATCGGCATCATAAGTAATAATGTTTTTGTTAATGTGATGTTCTTTGCGATTTATTTAATGTTTTACCCCCTTGTCCTCTCTCTCTCTCTCTCTGTCTATCTCTCTCTCTCTTCCTCTCTCTATTATCCTGCCCATAATAAGCATAATAATTAATTTTTTTAAAACATGTGCTGTTCTTTGCGATTAATTTAAATATTTTTACCCCCTGTCGTCTCTCTCTCTCTCTCTCTCTCTCTCTCTCTCTCTCTCTCTCTCTCTCTTCAGGTGGAAAAGGACTGTTCCCCGTTTCACTCTCCGTCTCTCTCTGACTCTCTCTCTCTCGTCTCTGTCTCTCTCTCTCCTTCTCTGTCTGTCTGTCTGTCTGTCTGTCTCTCTCTCTCTCTCTCTCTCTCTCTCTCTCTCTATCTCTTCGCTCTCTCTCTATCTCTCATACAGCCGTATCTCTCCCACGCTTCCTTACGCTCAGATGCGTCTCGTCTTTCATCCAGATATCACTCGGTGAAAAAAAAAACAAGGCCAGCGCTGGTTTTAGCGATGAACAGACACTATCATTGACGTCTACAGTCGGTCGTTTTAGTATCTCCTGGTTGCGAGGAGCTATTTTGACAGAATATTAATGCTTTCTAGGTCATCCCAGTGTGTGGTGTGTGTGCGTGTGCGTGTGTGTGTGTGTGTGTGTGTGTGTGTGTGTGTGTGTGTGTGGGTGTGTGTGATGTATATCTGGCCAGCTGTCTGTCTCTCTATCTGTAATTATCTGTGCATCCATCTGTTTATCCCAAAGTATATGCCCATCCGTCTGTCTGTCCATCTGTCAAGGAGCCTACATGTGTATGTGTTACATAGTGTGTTTGTGTTGGTGTGTGTATGCGTGTGTGTGTGTGTGTGTGTGTGTGTGTGTGTGGTGTGTGTGGTGTGGTTGTGTGTGTGTGTGTGTGTGTGTGTGTGTGTGTGTGAAAGTGTGTGTGTGTGTGTGTGAGTGTGTGTGTCTGTGTGTGTGTGTGTGGTGTGTATGCGTGTGTGGTGTGTGTGTGGTTGTCAGTGTGAATGTGTGTGTGTGTGTGTGTATGTGTGTGTGTGTGTGTGTGTGTGTTGTGTGTGTGGTGTGTGGTGTGTGTGTGTGTGTGTGTGTGTGAGTTTGTGTCTGTGAGTGTGTGTGTGTGTTGTGTGTGTGTGTGTGTGTGTGTGTGTGTGTGTGTGTGTGTGTGTGTGTGAGTGGTGTGTGTGTGTGTGTGTGTGTGTGTGTGTGTGTGTGTGTGTGTGTGTGTGTGTGTGAACATTCTGCAGACCTATTTCCTTCACATAGTGCGACAGCTGCAAAGTGAGTGATTCATCCCAATTTCACACTTTCCATCACCAACATCACCGCTCCACCAGTGGGTCATTTACTCAAAATAGAACAAACTCGCCCCGTTCCGCCCACTATACAAGTGTGTGTGTGTGTGTGTGTTGTGTGTGGTGTGTGTGTGTGTGTGTGTGTGTGTGTGTGTGCGTGCGTGTGAGGTGCGCGTTGGCGCGCGGGCGCTCGCGCTCGCTTGTGTGTGAGTGTGTGTGTGTGTGTGTGTGTGTGTGTGTGGTGTGTGTGTGTGTGTGTGTGTGTGTGCGCGCGTGCATCCGGTGATGAATTACAGAGAGACAAGCAAGAAAGTGGATTTGGACAGGTCCTTGCGTGTCCAAAGAATATAGCTTTTTTTTATATTAGGGTCTGTGTCCTGTAGATAAAAGATGAGAGGGAGAGAGAGAGAGACGGACAAACAGACAGACAGACAGAGACAGAGAGGAATGACAGTGATTGAGAGAGATGGAAAGAGAGACAGAAGGACGGACAGCAGACAGACAGACAGACAGACAGAGAGAAAGAGAGATAGACAGAGACAGACAGACAGACAGACAGACAGAACAGACAGACAGAAAGAGAGAGAGACAGAGAGAGAGAGACAGACAGACACACAGACAGACACACACACACACACACACACACACACACAGGCACAGACAGACAGACAGGACAGGACAGACAGGCAGAACAGACAGAGAGAGAGAGAGCGAGAGAGAGAGAGAGAGAGAGAGAGAGAGAGAGAGAGAGGAGAGAGAGAGAGAGAGATGCTCGTGAACCCAGTGACTGGACGAGGAAGACAGGTTTTAGTCGGCTGATTACACAGCCGCGCCATCACGCTGTCTACTCCTTGTTCACCACCCTCGGTTGTGGGTTTCTGTTGTTGTTGTTGTTGTTGTTGTTCTTCTTCTTCTTCTTCTTCTTATTCTTCTTCTTCTTCTTCTTCTTCTTCTTCTTCTTCTATTAAGAAAAAGAAACGATCTCCCACTGTTCCATTCCTGTTACATACATACACTACACACTCTCTCTCTCTCTCTCTCTCTCTCTCTCTCTCTCTCTCTCTCTGTCGTCTGTCTGTCTTTCTATCTGTCTCTGTCTGTCTCTGTCTGTCTCTCTCTCTGTCTCTCTCTCTCTCTCTCTCTGTCTCTCTCTCTCTCTCTCTCCAGCTCCGTCTGTCTGTCTGTCTCTTATTATTATTATTTTTTATGTTGTTGTTGTTGTGTTGTGTTGTCAAAATTACGTTTAATGCGCCGATCGTTGGCCACAGACTAAGCTCTCACAAGCTGTTTCCAATCCTCGCTTTCGTTGACACCTAATGCTGCCTACCAGGGGTAGAGCCGACAGAAGAAGAGTGGCCCGTTGGCATTTCTCTTAGTTGTTTCCCCTGTCATTCAGTCCGTCCGTATCACCAGCTCTCAGTTGTCTCCCCGTCGTCCTTTCGATCTTCTGCACACGGTGTGCATCCCAAGGGTAAAGTCGTGTCGCCAACATCCCAACGGCCAAGCCGGCTTTCTCTTCCGAAAACGTGGTGTGGGGATTGGACGTGTGTGCAAGCTATTATGCTCGGGCTCACACATTGAACCTCGCTTTGTAGCCTCATTCGAAGGACTTTCAGGGGAAAGAGTCGGAACCCATATTAGGCCCGAGGGGTGAATCCCCTTGTACCGAAACGGCCCACCGGAGATTCGAACCCGCAACCCGAGGGTCACCAGGATTACGAAAACGGGTGCGCTGTCGACAGAGCTAGCTATTACGGACCCTCTCTTTGTGTCTGTAGGTCTGGTTGTGTGTCTGTCTGTTTCCATCGCTCTCACTCTCTCTCTCTCTCCCTCTATCTGTCTGTCTGTCTGTCTGTCTGTCTCTCTCTCTCTCTCTCCTCCCACTCTCCTCTCGGTCTCTCTCTCTATCTCTCTCTCTCTCTCTCTCTCTCTCTCTCCTTCTCTCGGGGGCATGTGTATGAAGACAAGTTTGACAAGTCACGCGTTGCGAGCTCTGTACAGTTCCACTAGTTTTCTCTGTTGGTGCGTAGTGCACAGCGTTGGTAGTTGACCAGTGACTTTGTAAAGGACCGTGCCATCCGGCCCACTGAC
>JADBJO010004419.1:17500-22500 GCA_016801955.1 Conus betulinus | reverse complement strand
TCCTTGAGGGAATACTCCCTGTCCTTCGTTTCTCTGTTTTATCGTGCGCTTGTTCTGCGCCGCCCCTTCATACACTGTCTCTCATGTGGTCTGTGTGTGTATGTACAGCTCACAAATTATGCACTTTAATGGTGAGTTCCTTGTAGGGTTTGTATACCGCCGTTGCTGTGTTGTATTGTGGTAATCGTCTGGCGTTGGTCCATTCGTCTCTCGTTTTGGGTTGCATATCCAACTTCTCTATTGTTTGGGGGTGATAGTAATTGCTATGGTGCGAAACACACTATACTTTAATACATTGGTTTTCCTCTTTGGTTTATTGTCTTCCCTTTTCTCCCTTCAGTCGTTTGCACTTTTCGGCGTTCCCCCCAACGTAACTTTATCCCCTTCCCTTACCCCCTTCTTCTCATGTTGCACTTTACGTCGACTTATTACTCTTTTTTCCCCCTCCTTCCATTTGCATTTGTGTTCCTCTAGCTGCCTCTTCTAAACCTCTTGTCAGACCGTACCCCTTCTTTTACTTTCCTCGTTCTCTATTTTCAGCTTCCTCTTTCTGCACAACGTGCTCCTTCTCTCCCTCTCTCCTCTCATCTCTCCTCCCCCGAAACCTATTCAGCACCCTCCCTCTCTCGTCGCAACATTCTTCTGCCAATGTGCCTCTCCACATCTTTCAGTCTTAATACATGGAGTGAGAATCTAGCTCCCAGTTGGAATTCTTAACTTTGGTAAGTTAAAGGAGAAAAGCCACACAGATGTACGAGCTAAAACAGACCAGACAGACCTTATGTACCGGGCACTAATTCGTCTGTCGTTCGCTCGTTATGTTTCTCTCTCTCTCGTCTCTTCTCTCGTCCGGTGTCAAACCAAACTCTCCTCTCCTCCCACTTACAAGCCGGAATCTTGCCTTCAGGCACCAGCACTTCTTTCATGGCTGGAGTAGAAAACTTCAAGCCACCTTCAGCTCTCTCTCTCTGATCTGCTCTTTTCGGTTTCATCATCGTCTCCATCGGCGTTCTTCATCCTCAGGTTCGTCCTCCTCTCTCTTCTCCCTCGCCATCACCAGGTCTCGTCTCCATTCTCTCTCCCTCGTTACTGGCTCGATCTGTATGGATTACTCTTGGAAAATTAAGGGGAGACAAGCCAACATGCATAGACGAGCTAAGCACTGCACCAGACCGACGACAGACAGATAACTCTCTTTTATTGAATGCGCGGCTTGGGGACTGTGTGTGCCCCTGTGTAGGTGTCCCCTCGACACGCATCGTGTGGGTTGTACAGTTATAAGAAGCAACTCTGTTTGGAATTAGTTATTTCCTCCGTCATCATTGTGTGCTGGTGTTGTAAGAATGCGTATGTGGGCTCTAGTCAGTCGTGGTGAAGTGTCGGCTGGGTGCTGTGGATAGTGACTCACGCGTGCTTTGTCGCACGACTGTCACCATAAGGCGATAACTGCTAATTCCGATTTTGGTAGCGTCACACTTTAATTGAAACATCCAGAGGGACCCTATGAGGACTATGGTCGACCAACAATGGGTAACACTTTTCTGTTCCTTAACGTATGTGAAAAATGATCTTGGGGTGTGTGTGGTGGGCGGGGGTCGTCGGTGGTTGGGTGTGTGTGTGTTGTGGTGCGTGTTGGGTGGATGCACATGTCCACCGAACCAACAACAAGGGAAGTACTACGATGAGCTCCAGCAGACGGAACGGGTAACTATGCTACGTACAAAAACACGAGAGACAGGGAGGGCAGGGGCAGGTCATATGCAACATTTACAGCTATCAGACGACATTTAGTTTATGTGAGTGTGCCAGCTAGCCGTTTGCTTGACCCTCTCATCTTATCTTTGTCTCTCAACATTTAGGTGTGGGTGTATATAAGTAGGCCATGTTGACCGGTGTCTGTTGCCTGTTGGCTGTATACATCTAGTAACAACAAAATGACATCGCTGTTGCACAAAGAATGGATATTATATTACCATGGTATGGTGCACGTAAGCCATTGACACATTCTCATAGATAAACACGTTAATCACGAAGGTGTTCTGTCCTACTTTTGAAACGTCTTAATTCCATTTTTTCCTGTTGGCATCAGTTCCTAGATTAACGCATTAGCCAAGGGTTTTCAAACTTTCTATAGCGTCAGCATTCAAACACAAAACATCCTCCCTCCAACTTTCGCCATCTTATTTACATGTTGTGTTATCCTTTACATGGCTCACCGGACGCGTTTGGACATTCTTGCTTCTCATAACGTTTATATAGCACATAGAGAACATATACGTTCCAATCGGTGCCATCTATAACTATGTTATTTTTGGATTTTGAAAACTGATTTTATCATTGACTACTTAATGTTTTGATAATTATAGCAAAATATCTGACATTGTTCACGTCAAACGATTTATTTACATTTATCATGATCTGCTGATTGTTGCTCGGACGGTTTGGCGGCTAGTGTGGTGGCTGCTTTTTTGGACATCGTAATGGTTCGATTTAAAAATCCTGTTAGAAGCGCAATCTTTTAAAAAAAACGTTAAGTGAGGTGATATCTCCTTCATTTTGCAATTTGTACATGTCAAATTCTGCAAGCGTTTGTAATGAAATCAGATGTGGTGGTCTCTGGTTTTTTATATTTCAGAGGGGCACGACCACATGCATCTTCCGCCTCACGTAATACAAGCTTAACTTAAACAATGCTTGTACATGAAACATGGGTGAATAAATAGCTATATTTGAGGTAGGTTCTGACGGATGACGTTATCTATAGTGATTGATTTCTCTTTCATGATTCCAAGTTGGTTTGGTATTGTGCATGGATTACTGTCGAGTACTACAAAATGTACGATGATAAGACAAAGTATGAATTGCGGAATTCTTTCTTCTTTCAGTTAATAACAGCTATATCGGCGAAATTCTGCATACCATTGTGACGCTTCAACAAAAATGACGCATAACTTTGTATAGTCATATTATATGTCATTGTGTTTTGTTCTGCGAAAGTCTAAGAAATTACCCGCGCGACACCGTACCGGTCTGTCATTATATAGACCCCAGCAGGTAGTTTTCTCCATTAGCTTTTGATATCTATTGCTGAGTGGTGTAAAACAAACATCGTTCTCCGTACCCCGAAACATTATTACTACTTGGAACACAGTTCGGCGGTCCACCATCGACTACAGTGCGTCGACTCAAGACAAATCGTAAACTGTTGTCGGTCTTTAATTGCACGCAGCTGAATGATTTTCTGGACGCATCCAACGCCACAAACCATAATTAGCAGTCGTATCGTTGTCATGTATTTTTGCGCCTGATTTTTGTTTTTTTATAACAATTTTCTTTTTTCTATTCGTGGTATCCCATCTAATTAAACCATTGCGACAGAATCAAGCAAGATAAAACTATCAGCATGGAATCTATACCTACGGGTCCGCCACTAGATGATCTTTCATAGGCAAAAACTCCATGCCGACTTGCGACAGCAGAAAGGTCTTGAAGAAGACCCCTCCCACCCCCCCCCCCCCACCCCCCCCCGTACATCCCTCCCCGTACAGGCAGCCGACATGCTCACCCCCACCCCCGCCCCCCCCCCCCCCCCCCCCCCCCCACCACCCTCCCGCCCCCCCCCCCCCCCCACCCCTTCCCCCCAAAACCCCACTCCCCCGCCCCACCCCCATACCCTCACGGTCCCGTACAAACACCCCGGACTCCTCCCAAACCTCGCCCCCACCGCCCGCACACCCCCACCCCCACTTCACACCAGTGCATCGCTTTATGATGTGTCGCCGACTTCTGACCCCTTAATCTCCTTGCCTGTGCAGTGCCTGCAATCCAGACCCAAGTTTGTTGGTTACAGTTCCCTCTGGTAAGCGTCCTACACTGCCAAGGGGTCCCATTGGTCTGTGCGCAGTGCGGCTTGCATCGTCTAGGAGTCTCCCCCCAGTATTCCCTTCTTACTAGCCCCACCTCTTTTTTTTGTTGTTATTTTGCCTGGCGCTGCCAGGACTGCCGAACTCGAGACGGTTGGAGGGGTGGGTGTCCCTAAGGCGGTGGCCTCTTAAACGGATGTCCTTACCCTCCAAAGCACCGCCACCCCCCCCCCCCCATCCCCACCCCCCCCCCCCCCCCTACAACTCCCCTTGCTCCAACCTCTAGGGCGAAAACCTGGGCCTGCCCGACCATCATTCTGGGTAAAAATTCGTAATGTGTTCTTGAGCCTGTATGTACGCTTGTAACTATTCTCGACGCATTAAGCACATAAATTACCATCTAATTTTACGCCTGAATTGTTTGATCAAACACATACTTGTATTAAAATTGACAAAATCAACAGAAAAAACATAAGCAATAAAATCACCATAGCTCAGTACTCTATATCATTTTGCCTCGTGAAATGTTTTGTGCACTATATATTTCTTTCACTTTCGTGTGCTTAATTGCGCTAGTGCCGACCTAATATTTGTCATTATAAGATGGAAGAAACTCTCGAGAGGAAGTGACATCAGTAGTATTCGGCCGTAAACTCCTTACACGCCTGGATTCGAACCCGCAACTTTTGGAGGGGTGGACGTCTGAAGGTGTAGCCTTGTAAAACGAATGTCATACCCACATTGCCACGGGACTCCTGTGCCAAGAGGTTGGTTTCAGCATTATGGGGTCCGCTTTTGTTCCTCCTTGATCAGATCCAATCAGAACATTTTCCAGCTGCCTCTGTCATTGCCTTCATTGTTCTGGTCCTCTTCTTACCAAAAATCCCGAGACGTTTGATGGGCTCATAAGCTGATGAGCCTGCAAATCCCTGGTTTTAACCACTATAGCGAAGACTTCAGCCTGGAAGCCAGATTACCTCAGGCCGCTGGCTTGACTGGCATGCTTCTCAGTCCGGTCGGTCGAGTTTGCTCCATTCTTTCGAATGGCACAGCGAGTTCTATCGCTCGCTGTTGTTTGTTGTTGTTGTTGTTGTTGTTGTTGTTGTTGTTGTTGTTGTGTTGTACCCTGGCTAAAAG
>JADBJO010004418.1:192500-199015 GCA_016801955.1 Conus betulinus | reverse complement strand
TCTCCACGTGGCATAAACAAACGTAACACTGCCCAGGCTGTTCTCCACTGTGGTCATCAAAACACTCTAAAACGTAACACTGCCCAGGCTGCCAGCAAGATGTTCATCGATGCTGTACGCAAGATACAGACTGACCACCCCAACGCGAAGCTGGTATCAGCAAGACTTCTTCAGTGAAAGACTCTTTTCTAGAAGCAAAAAGGCACTTACTTAAACGCCTTGGTCTTCGCTGAACTTGTCGACCAGAACAACATTACCTTTGTCAGTCACGAGAACTTGCTGCAGAGAGCCTTCGAGACCAACTACACCCAAACCAGCGAGGGTCGTCTGTGCTGGCAGGAAACTTGGGCAGGCATCTCCAGGACCTCTTTTGGGAAAAGCCCAGGCAACATGCAAGGCCCAGATACCAACATCCCAGTGGCTTTTATGACTGGAGGGGTGTGTGGTACACCAGCTGGGACTATCCATAGAATGCCCAGTGTTTGCAACATACACATGCAATGAGTGCGTGCAATGTGTGTGTGTGTGTGTGTGTTAGGGGGGGGGGGGGGGGGGGGAGGAGTGAGTGCGTGCGTGTGCGCGCGAGCATGCGCAAGCGTGTGTGTGTGTGTGCGCGCGCGCGCATGCATGCATGCATGCATGCAGTAGAACGTGAAAAAGTAAGTGTGCATTTGTGTGTATTTGGTGTAAGTTGAGAGTTATTTTTTTTGTTGTTTGTTTTTTGTTTTGTAAGGGGGGGGGGGGGGGGGGGGGGGGGGTCTGTGTGAAGAGATAGAGGGCACGGCTCTTATATGTTGTGAAGATCTAATGAAAATACCACCATCAGTATATTGGATTTCCTTATATCCAAGGCTAAAAATGCATGGCGTTTTGGTCAATCTATGCTTTGTGAGACACAACATCCCTCTGGGATATTATCTTGTTTGACAGCAGAGAACTTGTTATTGCACAGCTAGTCTGCTGAAGTCACATTTTGTATTGTTACATTTTTGGTGGTTCACTTTTCCCTCAAATTTTTCACATTTTTGTTTGGCTTGTTTATATTATGAAATGCTCTTTGTCAGAATAACTATGCTCATGAATAGATACTCCTATATTGTCCAAGACCTTATCAACTATATTTATAAGTCATATCTTTGTGACAGTAAGGGTATGAAAAATGACAGAAAACGACTACAATCTGCATAACTACAGTTATGCCTGTAAATTCAGTTTCTAATGGAGCTAGATCCAAACAGCCGCTTCACAGTGTTTCAGTGGAATGCAAGGTCTATTTCCACTAACCTATTATCTTTTGAAAGTCATGTTCTGGAGAAAGGCTATAGTGTTTTAGCGTTCCAGTCATTGAATGTGGAAAAGAAAAAAAGCTTCCCAATCTTAAGAATTATTACTATCCACCTCTTTACAGTATCAGTGAGGTAAATAAAAAAAGGTGCAAACTGCTATTCTATATTAGACTTGACCTGAGTTACAAATATTAGCCCACTCCAGTGCCCATAGATAAACAAGATGTGTTTGCCACAGGTGCTGTCATCAAAGTAAATAAGGAATCAGTTTATAATGTTCTGTCTGTGTACTATCCTAATGGTCCTAAAGAGGATGACACAGATTGGCTGAAACATACTGATTTTACAAAGAGGAAGTGGATTATATGGGGGTGACTTTAATGCTCATGCGCCCTTTTGGGACACAAGTTGTAATAAAGTGACATCAAATAGATTTGTTGAAAATATTGTTGATTCAAGTTTAATTTTATTAAACGACGGTAGAATTACGAGAATTCCTGATGTAGTTACTCACAAGTCTAGTGCAATAGATCTATCGCTTGTTTTCTCCAAATATAGCAGTAAACTATAACTGGTCCACAGTAGAAGATTGTTTAGGGAGTGATCACCTTCCCATTACAATCCTTTTTAAAAATAATATATTGATGAACCGTCTACCACTGAATGTAAAATTCCAAAATTTAAAACTATAAATTGGCCGACTGGGAAGCCTTTCAAACTTTTCTTCTGTCACAAAATACATCACCAATTGAGGATGACGATCTAGATATATTTTATGCTAATTTCTCAAAAGTAGTATTATTAGCAGCTGAAAAGACTATCCCAAAATATAAATACAAAAAGATTGGAAAGTATGTAGGCAACGTATGGTGGACAGAAGAATGTAGACTCGCTGTACAGTCAAAGCGAAAAAGCTACAAAACATGGATAAGAAATAAGTCAGAAGAAAACTTTAAAATCATCATGAAAACAAGAAAAGAATAAATGTGCTAAAAAAAAAATTGCTCAAGCTAAAAAGAAGTACTGGGTTGAGTTTTGCGAAGTCGAAGTATCGGAATCAAAAGATTTATTTAAAGTTTGGAAAAAAAGTTAAAGAAATGAAAAACTGCTATAAAAGTCAGTCATACCCTATAAAGCTACAAACTGATTTTCCTTCTGCTTTGGATAAAGCTGAAGCTTTTTCTGGTTTTTTTTCAGCTTGTAGTCAGTCTAAAAATCTTCAGCCAGAAAGCCTTCGTCACAGAAACAATGAGGAACAAAAGATGATTATATATGGCTCCTCCACAAGAAAAACGAACATTTCCTAAACTCACCTTTACTGTTGTCAGAACTAACAGAAAGCATTAGATTCTATCCCTTCACATGATTCAGCTGTTGGCCTTGATGGGGTGTCCTATCAACTCATCAGACATTTACCTTCTTCGTGGAAAGTATTACTGCATTCATTATTCCAAAAATGTTGGATTAATGGCACTATTCCAAAAATCTGGAAAAAAGTTCGGTAGTAGTCCCAGTACTCAAGGAAGGTAAACCGAGGACATCTTTACACAGTTACAGACCCATAGCTCTAACCTCTCATGCTGGTAAACTTTTAGAAAAAAATTATTCAAAAAACGACTGTTATATTACTGTGAAAAAAATGGCGTGATTCCTGTTCAGCAAGCGGGCTTTCGAAAAGGTCGTTGTACCACAGACCATTTAGTTAAAACTGACCAGTCACATTAAAAAAAACAATTCTCCCGCAGAAAAAAGCACTTTGGCTACATTTTTTATGTCAAAAAAGCCTATGACTGCGTATGGCACGCAAGGCTACTTTTCAAATTAAAAAATGTTGGTATTTCTGGGAGAATGTTTGATTACATTAAAAGCTTCCTAACAGAAAGAAGCATATGTACACGAATTGGAAGAACTTATTCATCCTTTAGGAATGTAGATATGGGTATCCCTCAGGGATCAGTTATTGCTCCCATGTTGTTTTGCAATCCTAATCCATGATCTTCCCAAATCTATGTCAAAAGCCACGCATGTAGTTCAATATGCAGATGATATCGCTATTTGGATTAACTGTACATTAAGGAAACATTCAAATAAAAGAACAATAAACTTTGTACAGAAGATGTACCAAAAGGAATTGGATAGATTATCTATATATATGAAGAACAACGGATTAGAACTATCTGGAGAAAAAAACATGTCTTATGTTGTTTAACAATGGTGAGAACCCAAAGGTGCTACCCTTGCTTTTGATAGATGGTCAGATTCTAGAATATAAACAAAAAGTTAAATTTCTGGGGGTATTTTAACCCCCGAAGCTGAACTGGAAAACACATATTGAAAATTTGATTGATAAAAAACAAGAAAAAGATTGAACGTTCTTAAAATAATATGTTGTCAACCATGGGGTCAGGACTGTCATACCCTTTTACATCTTTACATCTCGTTAGTCCGATCGAAATTGACATATGGGCAGGAAGTGTATTTCTCTGCACCTAATTCTCTTTTAAAGAGATTGCAAAGCTTGGATAGTAAGGCCATGAAATTAGCTCTGGGAGTTCCAGTTCATACAAAAACTACTAAAAAATGTTATAAAAAACAAATATATTACCACTAAATGAGAAGCGAATATTGGATGTGTCCAAATATATTGTCAGAAGTCTTTCTGTTGAAAATTCAGTTACTGAAGAAATACTGATGGATTCCAGTAAAGATTTTCCTAAGAGTTCGAAAAACATATCATACATCCAACCAATTAGAAAACTACACATCTGACTTTATGTCACATTGTAATATTGATATTACTGCTATACCAAAATTTCCTGCGGTACCTTCAATGCCTCCTTGGGAGCACCTAAATGCTTCTTTTGATTATAAATACACTATGTTAAAGAAAAGTGATAATGTAAATATCTTAACAACTGAAGTTCGTGAACATTTAGAAAACAGCTATCCAAATCATTTAAAAGTGTTTACAGATGGGTCGGTAATGGAATCCTCTGACAGTGGTTCTGGCTTTATAATACCAACTTTAAATGTCAGGAAATCATATCATTTAGGAAAGGGGTTTTCAATTTATACCTCAGAATTATATGCAATACTGAAGGCTTTGATGTACATATATGATACACCAATTGCTTTATATAAAAATCCTACTGTGTGTTGATTCCAAATCTGTTTACAATCACTAGAGCGTTGGGACTGCAAAGCTAGAAAAGATTTGCTTTTTGAAATAAAGCATGTATTGCATTGTTTCATAACTCTAGGTATAAGAATTGATTTTTGTTGGGTCCCATCTCACTGTGTATAAAGTGGAATGAAATAGCAGACAGTCTTGCAAAAGAAGGAGCAAATAGAAATGCTGAAAATTTAACCAAAAATCCCTTTAGATTTGTCCTCTTGTGAATTAATCCAAATTATGGAAAAGTACACATAAGCAGAATTTTAATAAAGAAGTGGCTACTTTATGAAATTGCCATGGTTATTTCGCAGTCACAGGTTGCAAAATTTTTATAAAGATCAACTTTGTGTACCACTAGGGTATTTCACTTATGTAAATATGCATATATCAGATGTGGCCCTCTCTCTCTCTCCTCTCTCTCTCTGTCTCTCTCTCTCTCTGTCCTCTCTCTCTCTTTGTATCTCTCTCTCTCTCTCTCTCTCTCTCTTCTCTCCTCTCTCTCTCTGTCCTCTCTGTCTTTGTATCTCTCTCTGTCTCTCTGGCTCCCTTTTGTCTCTGTCTGTCTATCTCCTCCATCTCTCTCTCTCTCTCTCTCTCTCTCTCTCTCTCTCTCTTCTCTCTCTTCAAACTATGTATCTATCTCGTCTCTCTCACACCACCTCTCTCTCTCCTCTCTCCCTCTCTCTCTCTCTCTCTCTCTCTCTAACTCTCTCTCTAACATTTTACCCCATAAAGTCATTAGAATATCACGGGGGGGGTGGGGGTGGGGGGTATTCACTGCATCGTTTTAACGCTTCCAGGATCCTGAGACATTCCCCTTAATGGCATGTCTGCCTGTTCAGATCCCCACTGGGGGGCTGGAAAAGAACGACAGAAATCCCAGGAAAAAATCTCGGGTCTAGAAATGGGGCGCAGGCTTTAAAGGGTTTGGGGCTTTTCAGGTCATGTTTTATTTTTTGTTTTTCTCTTTATTCTCTTTAACCTTTTTTTTTTTTTCTTTTCTTTTTTTTTTCTACTCTTCCTGCTTTTTCGTCTTTACCTTCTTTCTGTTTGCGTTTCAGTAAAATATTTCTGTTTGTTCGACGTTTTGCCGGCTGTCTCCTTGCTCGTCTTCAAATGGTCTTTTCTGCTTGTTCGTCTTCAATTTCTTTCTTCTTATTCTTTCATCGCCATCATTCTGCATGTTCTTCTTGGGCTGTTGGTGTTTTTTTTGGTTTTTGTTTTTTTGTTTTGTTTTTTTTGTTTTGTTTTGTTTTCGTCTTATTCGTCCTCTCTGTCATCTCCTTTGTCGGCTTTTTTTTTTGTTGTCCATTTTATGGATTCTCTCTCATTCCTTCTCTTTCTCATTCCTTCTCTCTGTACTTTACTTTCCTCCGTCCTTCTCTCCCTTCCACTCTCTACTATCCTCTGTTTTCTCTCTCTCTCCTCTTCTCTCTCTCTCTCTCAGTCTCTCTCTCTTCTCTCTCTCTCCCCTCTCTCTTCCCCACCTCTCTACGTCTTTGTCTTTGTCTCTGTCTCTCTCTCTCTCCTCTCTCTCTCTCTCTCTCTCTCTCTCTCTCTCTCTCTCTCTCCTCCTATATTGCTCTCTCCTCTTCCCCTCTCTGTCTTTGTATCTTTCTCTGTCTCCACTGTCTCTCTGGTTCCCTTTTGGCTCTGTCTATCTTCATCTCTCTCTCTCTCTCTCTCTCTCTGCTCCCTCTCTCTCTCCTCTCTCTCCTCTCCTCTGCTCTCCCCCTCTCCCTCCTCCTCCTCCGCCTCCTCTGTAACTCCCTCTCTCATTCTTCCTCCCTTTTCCTCTCTTCTTTCTCCGTCATCTCTCACCCCCCTCTCTCTCTCTCTCTCTTCCCTCCCTCTCTCCTCTCTCTCTCTCTCTCTCTCTCTCTCTTCCCCTCCCTCCTGTCTTTGTCTCTGTCTCTGTGCTCTCTCGCTCCCTTTTTGTCTTTGTCTCTCTCTCTCTGTCTCTCTCTCTTTCTGTCTCTCCCCTTTCTCTGTCTTTGTACCTCACTCTGTCTCTCTCGCTCCTCTTTGTCTTGTTCTCTGTCTCTCTCTCTCTC
>JADBJO010004418.1:185000-187500 GCA_016801955.1 Conus betulinus | reverse complement strand
AGCCATGGGGGTAGAAGGAAAGGAGGGTGTAAAGCCATGGGGTAGGAGTAAAGGAGGTGTAGTAAGCCATGGGGTAGGAGAGTAAAGGGGCGTTATTGACTGGACGGTAAACTTTCAAAACCCGTTGAACTAGGGTCACTGTACCATCGGTGGGTGTGTGTGGGGGGGGGGGGGGGGGGGGGGTCCGCATAAAACTGGGTCAAGGATATGTCTACCATCTCGTGTTTGGAAGCAAGAGATGAAAGGGCGGGTGGCGGTGAGATGAGGGAGGAGGAGACTATGCGGGGGGGTACTGGGGTGATGAGGAGAGCGATAGGTAGCTAGTGGGACTCGCCGTTGCGTGTGACCACGCTAATCAGACAAACAGATCTCATTCCAGAGTTTGGCAATTCCTCCTGGGGAATCTCCATACTGCCTCTAGTCAGTGCTTTCCTGCCTCCTTCTCTTCTTTCCTGTTTTTTTTTTTCTCCTTTCTTCCTTTCTTTTTTCTTTCTTTGTCCTCCTTTCTTTATTCTGTACCTCATTCCTTTCTCTTCCTTTTTTTTTTTCCTTCCTTTTTCTTCTTCCTTCGTTTCTTCATTCTTTTCTTCATTCCGTCTTCATCCATGTCCTTCCATCTTTTTGTTCTTTTTTTTTTTTTTTTTCTGTCTGCATCCCTTTTTTTCTTTATCATTCGTTTTTCTTCACTCTTTCCTTTTTTTCCCCTCTTATTTCATTTACTTCCTGTTTTCCATTTCCTTTCTTCCGTCTATTCTCCCCCCCCCCCCCCCCCTTTTTTTTTTTTTTTGTTCCTTTTTTGTTTTTTTGTTTTGTTTCTTTCTTCCTTTTTTTCTGTTTATTTTTCCCTTATTTCTATCCCTTCTTTTCTTCCTTGCGTCCTTTCTTCCTTCCTTCTCCTTCCTTCTTCTCTCCTTTCTTCCATGCTTTTCCCCGTCTCTCTCTTGTTATTCGTCCATCTTTTCTTTTTTCCGTTCTTTTCTCTCCCTCCCTCCTCTTTTCCTACCCCTCACCCCACCCATACCCGCACCTTCACCGCAAAAAAAAAAAAAAAAAAAAATTAATAAATGGCAGGCAGACACATAGCCTCCGGGGCGGATGAATTGCGTGCAAGGAACTCCATACTTGCATTTGAAAGAATAGTGAAACCCAGAGTGTGAGGTGTAGGAGGGAGAGGGAGGGAGGGGGAGAGAGAGGGGAGGAGGAGGAGAGAGAGAGAGAGAGAGAGAGAGAGAGAGAGAGAGAGAGAGAGAGACGGTCTGGATGAGTTGGTTGCATGAAAGGAAGAAGGGGGGGGGGGAGGGGAGGAGAGGTGTCGAGGGAAAAACCACTTTTAAATGATCTGTATCTTCGGGGTCGGTGGTTCGTTTCTGGCGAGATCGTCAATGTGACAGACTTTCATTTCACGGACGCTTTTCAGAGTAATATGATTGAGGGTACCTCTTTTTTTTTTTTCTTTTCTTTTCTTTAGAGGAGCGGAGCATGAATATTCATTTGTCTGAACGAGTCTAAGTGTGTGTGGGTGTATGTGTGTGTGTGGGGGGGGGGTGGGGGTGGGGGGGAGTGTGTGCGGCATGGGGATGGGGATGGGGGTGGGGGGCTGGCGTGTGTAGGGGTGGCGTGGGGGGGTGTGGGGGTGTGAGTGTGTGGCGTGTGTATCTGTGTGTGTGTGTGTGGTGCGGGTGTGTGTGTGTGTGTGTGTGTGTGTGTGTGTGTGTGTGTGTGTGTGTGTGTGTGTAACTGTCTGCGTTTGCCTGTGAGAGAGGAGTGGGCATGAGAGGTTGGAGGCAACGACGTGCATGTGTGATATGAGGGTGTCCCTCTCTGCTGTGCCTTTGATGAGGGTGTCCCTCTGTGCTGTGCCTTTGATGAGGTTGTCCCTGTCTGCTGTGCCTTTGATGAGGGTGTCCCTCTCTGCTGTGCCTTTGATGAGGGGTGTCCCTCTCTCTGCTGTGCCTTTGATGAGGGTGTCCCTCTCTGCTGTGCCTTTGATGAGGGTGTCCCTCTCTGCTGTGCCTTTGATGAGGGTGTCCCTCTCTGCTGTGCCTTTGATGAGGGTGTCCCTCTCTGCTATGCCTTTGATGAAGGTGTCCCTCTCTGCTGTGCCTTTGATGAAGGTGTCCTCTCCGCTGTGCCTTTGATGAGGGTGTCCCTCTGTGCTGTGCCTTTGATGAGGGTGTCCCTCTCTGCTATGCCTTTGATGAAGGTGTCCCTCTCTGCTATGCCTTTGATGAGGGTGTGTCCCTCTCTGCTGTGCCTTTTGATGAAGGTGTCCCTCTCTGCTGTGCCTTTGATGAGGGTGAAAATGATGAGGGTGTCCCTCTCTGCTGGCCTTTGATGAGGGTGTCCCTCTATTGCTGTGCCTTTGATGAGGGTGTCCTCTCTGCTATGCCCTTTGATGAGGGTTGTCCCTCTCCGCTGCTGCCTTTGATGAGGGTGTCCCTTTCTGCCGTGCCTTTGATGAGGGTGTCCCTTCTCCGCTGTGCCTTTGATGAGGGTGTCC
>JADBJO010004418.1:117500-172500 GCA_016801955.1 Conus betulinus | reverse complement strand
TGACGGTAGTGATTGTGGTGGATTGATGATAGTACCTTACTGGGGCAAAAATAAATAAAAAATAAAAATATAGAAAATATAGATAATAAAATAGATATGAATAAATGAATACAATTTTTTTTAAATAGAATTTCATTAGAATCAATTATGTGTGCATAGTTTCATGTGGGGGGGTGGGGAATGCTAATAAAATCAGATGTAGAGAAAAAATAATAGAATGAAATGAAATAAATAAATGAATCAGCTATATAAATTTGAAAAGATACAGTGAAAAAAAAATATATATGTAATGAAATAAAGATAACTGGAGGGTGGTGCAAAGAAAAAATAATAGAATTAAATAAATAAATGAATCAGGTATATAAATTTGAAAAAGATACCATGAAAAAAATATATAATGTAAATAAAATAAAATAAAGATAACTGGAGGGTGGTGCAACTTCTGTATGAAGTGTGTAGTGGGGGGTATGGTGGTGGTGGTGGTGGTGGTGGTGGTGGTGTGTGTGTGTGTGTGTGTGTGATGGTGGAAGATATTGCCGACTGCTGTTGAAGTGTGGGTGATATATATATATATATATATATATATATATATATATATATATATATATATATAATGTGTGTGTGATGGTGGAAGGTATTGCCGACTGGTGTTGAAGTGGTGGGGGTATATATATATATATATATGTAATGTGTGTGTGTGTGTGTGTGTGTGTGTGTGTGTGTGTGTGTGTGTGTGTGTGTGTGTTACTGTTGGATATTGATGCCTTGGGGCTGTAGCGTACCAAGTTCGGCAATGAGAACCAACCAACGTTAAGCAGAACAGCGGAGGGTGGTGGATCGAATGCAGTGTGTGTGGGGAGAGGGGGGGGAGCAGCACGAGTGGATTAATGTTGGATGAGGAGGGGGGGGGAAGCAACGGCAGGGGAGATTAGATTGAGTGGGAAATGGGAGGGGGGGGGGGGGGGCGGCGGCGAGGAGCGGGAGGACGTGCGAGAGGTGATCGCGAAGAGGCGGGAATGGTCGCGCTTGATTCAATCGCGCCCGGCCGTCGCCATCACACGGTACGTCTGTCTCCTGTCTTTCAGCTGGTCGTCTGCATCTGATTGTCGTTACTTCGCTTCCGTTTTCTCTCTCGAAAAGAGAAACTGAGATGGTGTCTTTTAGGGGTTGGGGAGGGGAGCTTACTCTTTCTTCTTCCTTCTTCTCTTCTTTTCTGTTCTTCTTCTTCTTCTTCTGTGACGAAAAAGGTCGCTGTTTTAGAATACCAAATTCAGAGACCACCGTTTCCGGAAGATAATTGTTTTGCATAGTCTGGGAGACATCTTGATCACCTCCAACGAACGGTTGGTTTCAGAAAAACTGAATAATGGGACACGTTATTTATTGAATGCTTCCACTTTTGTTAAAAACTGGCAAAAGTTTTGTGGATGCGTCTTAGACTTCAGGATTCAGAGCAATTTCCTGTCGTCAAAATCGACAGAAGATGGCTTTCGTTCAAATATGACGCGCACGGACATCTACTGAATGAAGAAATCGATCGTGGTATTTGACGGAAAGAAGTTGTGTGCATGTTGTTTTTTCATTCAAGCAACGTGATATTCTCAAAGGAGTCGTTTAACTGGATCAGGCGATGAACAATCAAAGTATACGGCAGTCCTGAAGTTGAGAGGCCCGTCAACCCCCTCTTCTCATTTCTTCCTTCAGAATTTTCTTTCCGTATTTCTGATCTTCGTCTTTCATCATTCGTATTTTCAGTGTTAGCGTATTTTTGTTTGTTGTTTTGCTTGTTTGTTTGTTTGTTTCCTGTTGCCGCTCTTACTAGTTTGGCTGCTACTATTGCTGTTACAGCCACTTACAACTACGAATACTCGGACTGTGATTACTGTTGCTGCTGCTTCTTCTGCTATTCCAACTGTATACCGCGCTGCTCCTTTAACCATGCAAGACCTAAAAGTGTAACAGTAGAACTAACACGTCATCATCAGTAGTAGCAGCATTATTACTTTCAATTGTTATCTCCACCAATCAGACTTACAAATATTTGTTTCGCTGCTGTCGTTGGTCCGGCCGCGCAAACCCCTTGCACTTGGTCATCACAGACCTTAACAGATGCCATTAATGCTACAACTAAAAAAATGTTATTGCCATAGTCACTGAAATTTGTTATTGCTTGCATTATGGTGAAAATGTTTGCGAATGCTGCAATTGTTGCTGTTGCCAAAAATATTTTCTTGATATTTACATCGTTTTTGTTTGGTTTGTTTAGTTTTTGGTTTCATATTTCCATTGTTTTGAATGTTGTCTGTCCTGCCTGGAGAAACTTGATAGGTCGAAACGCGTAATGTTTATTTTTAATTTGTTTGTTCCTTAGTTTGGCGATCAACTGATGTTTTTGCTGCTTTTTTTTTTTTCTTTTTTTTTTTTTTTTGGGGGGGGGGGGGGTGTTTTATAACACAAAAATACATTGAAAAATCTCGCACAATTAGTACCAATTAACATTTCCCAGACTACTTTCAATTAAAGGACACATTTGCTATTGCCGCAGAATGGTCGTATCAAAATTTATGATACATGCAACGACAAAATCGATGAAAACGATCTAAACATATTCATGGCATCGCACTGTAGAAAAGAAATCCATAACTATGAACGAAGCAAAGAATGCTGAACAAGTGAAGGGGGGGGGGGGGGGGGGGGGGGGGGGGGGGGGGGGGGGGGGGGGGGGGGGGGGGGGACACGACAGGGGAAATGCAGGTAAGGCGTTTTTCAGGTAAGCGGCCCCTCGTAACCCTTTCGATCACAGCGGCACATTCACGCCAATGTACACACCCTTGTGTTGAAAGAAATTGCCGCAAATGGTATGACAAGAGGTACGTAGGCGGTCCTGTTTGCCGTGAAATCAGGAGAATTTGTAACATACACGGGATGCCTTTTTTTTTTTTTTTCAATTGAATACCTCTACCCAAAAACGTTACCTTTCTTATGATGCTCTGTGTGTGTGTGTGTGTGTGTGTGTGTGTGTGTGTGTGTGTGTGTGTGTGTGTGTGTGTGCTGTGTGTGTGTGTGTGTGTGTGAGTGTGTGTGTGTGTGTGTGTGTTTTGCTGTCCCCTTTTCTGTGCCACCTCAGTGGCAGTGCACCCACGCCGCTCAGTCCGAGCCCCCCCCCCCCCCCCCCCCCCCCCCCCCCCAACGTCCACAGCCACAGCCACAGCCCGGCCCGGCCTGCCGCAGCCCCGGCACTTAATGATGGTTTCTTGATATGTCGAAGCCGTTCTGATCTCCCGCTTCGTTGTTGATGTTAATATACCCGCTAACGTACATGTCCCTTTGCACGGCATACCACCTACCTAACGGTGCAGCCTAGTCAACAAATGCAAACACATTCATGCATAAACATACATTCAAGTGCACGTAGTCCATATCCTGTTAGGAGGGCAGCACTCGAGGCCTACACATCAGGTTTATGCGTGAACTAATCTTTGAATTTTTTTTTTTTCAGACGTAAGTACTGTGTCCGCCAAACATGCGATTCGCACAGACAAATCCGAATTTGATGAGCAAAGTGACTGCTCGTTCTTCATTATCGTTGTCCTGAGTGTTGTTTGATCTTGCTTGAACGAGACCTAAGAGGTCGAAACGCGTCGTGTTTTGTCTTGTAATGCGTTTGTTCATGTTTGGGGGGACACTGTACCTCAATTCCTTTTTAAAGATTTGTTCAGGAGAATTGGTAACATACACGGGATGCTTTTTTTTTTTTTTTCGCCTCACTTTGCAACTAATCTTGAAGAAGAACCGTCTCCCCCCACCCACCCACCCCTCCACCCCTCCAACCTCCTCTTTATGTTTTTTTTATTTGTTACATTCTTTCGTTTGCCCTGTATGTGCGACCGCCAATGTCATGGTTTTTGTTCTGTTGCGTCACTCACTCTCTCTCTCTGTCTCTCTGCTAGCCGTGCTAGTGGTGTCCCCTTAGTGAAACTGAAACGAGATTGAGGCCGACAGCATCTGAAAAACGGGCAG
Organism: Conus betulinus; assembly: GCA_016801955.1. Lineage (NCBI taxonomy): Eukaryota > Metazoa > Mollusca > Gastropoda > Neogastropoda > Conidae > Conus > Conus betulinus. The sequence continues at coordinate 168,480 of JADBJO010004418.1, read as the reverse complement.
CATTGACGAAAACGAGCTGGGATTCAAACGAACACCTCAAGAACGCAAAAGCGACGCTTATTTGATATTTATAAACGGTGACAGATGTCTGGTTTGTGTATCGTTTGTTGAAAACGGCATTGTTTTGCTCTCGTTTGGTTTTGTGTGTGTGTGTGTGTGTGTGTGTGTGTGTGTGTGTGTGGTGTGTGTTTCTTCGTGTTTGGGCTTGAAACTGACTCAAACTATCGATGTTGTTCTCCATCATCGCCATCATCCTCATTTATCTTCGCCGTCATCATCCTCATTCATCATCGTTGTCATCGTCATCATTTATCCTCGCCGAAGCCTTTGTGTATATTATCTTTGTACGATGGTGGTGTGTGTGTGTGTGTGTGTTGTGTGTGCGCGCGCGCGCGCGCGCATGCGTGCATGCGTACGTGCGTATGTGTGTGTGTTGTTCGTGCGTGTGCTTGTGTGTGTGTGTGTGTGTGACACAGGACTCCCGCTGGCAGTGCTTCAGCCTGTGTCAGGACTCCATGTTGTCGATGCCGGAGCTGACCCCCCAGCAGCTCAAGACCCGTTGGCACCGGCGTCACCACTGCCCCACGCCCTGCTCGGACTGTTAAAAAGACTCTGTGAGCGTGTGTGTGAACGGAAGAGTGGGGGAGGTTGAGGGGGGGAGGGAGAAGTGGGAGTGAGAAAAGGGCGTGTGATGCTGATTGGAGCAGACTCTTCCGTGTGTGTGTGTGTGTGTGTGTGTTTGTGTGTGTGTGTAGTAAAGTAGTGAATGGGTAAAAGACGAAGCGAATGCAGAATTATGGGAGGGTGAAGGGGGGGGATGGAGGGGTGGGGAATGTATGGTGGTGGTGATGACAGTAGGGGGGGGGGGGTAGACCTCTATGTGTATAAATGTGGGTGAAGAGAGGGGGTAAAAAGCAAGGCGAATGCGCAGGGGAAGGGAGGGGGGGGGTTTGTGGTGGGGAGGGGTGTAGTAGACTTGTGTTTGTGTGTGTATGCGTGAGGAGAGTGGGTACAAAGCGAGGTGAATGCGGACAGGAGGGAGGTGGAGGGGAGGGTGGGGGGGGAGACACTTGTATGTATAAGTATGAGGGAGGGGGTCAGGTGAGGTAAAGGACAGGGGGAATGGAAGTGTGTGTGTGTCTGTCTGTCCGTGCGTGTGTGTGTGTGTGTGTGTCCGTGTCCGTGAGTGAGTGTGTGTGTGTGTGTGTGTGTGTGTGTGTGTGTGTGTGTGTGTGTGTGTGTGTGTGTGTGCATGTGTGCGTGTGTGAAACGTTGTATACGTGAGAAATGGGTGAGCTGTGGAGAGTTAAGGAATTGGAGTGATGTGCATTGAAGGAATTGGGTAGGCTTGGGAGGGGGAAGGAGGGGGGATAAGGTAGGATAATCTAGGGAAGTAAAAAGTATCAGTGGCGGAAAGAGCCAAAAGTGTGTGTGTGTGTGGGGGGGGGGGGGGGGGGGGTTAAATGGGCATTTGAACGCAAGTGTGTGTGTAAAATATAACTAGGTTTTTGAACGCAGGTAAATGTAACTAGGGATTTGAACGCAAGTGTATGTCAAATATGACAAGGTATTTGAAAGCGAGTGTATGTAAAATATATCGAGGTTGACGAAAGTGGTGGTGTATTATTGGCTAAATGTGCTCGCACGCCAGAAAGAGTTGCTGGACGCTTGACTTGTTGGACCATTACAATTTGACTGCAGCAAATTCACTCGTGCTGTCTTCAGCGAGAATGCAGTTTGAGAATGGGGGTGGATGGGTGGGGACATAGGGTAAGGAAGAGGGAGGAAAAGGGTGTGTCTGAAAACTCTGTGTGTGTGTGTGTGTGTGTGTGTGTGTGTGTGTGTGTGTGTGTGTACGTGTGTGAGTGAGTGAGTGTGTGTGTGTGTGTGTGTGTGTGTGAGAGAGAGAGAGAGAGAGAGTGTGTGTGTGTGTGTGTGTGCGCGCGCACGCTTATGAATATTTGTGCATGAGTATGTATAAAGGGTGTGTGGTGGCCGCCAGTGTCAATGTGTAAGCATAATGTGGTGGATACGGTGGTTTAGGGGAGATGGTAATGTGCGTGGATTTACCGAATTCCTTGTGAATATGGGTGTCTGTTGGTGCGTACGTGTCCAACAATACACGTGCTCGAGGGGGTAGTTTTTGTATTATACGAGTGTGAGCACACCCCTGCTTTTTAAACGACCAGTCCCATTAAAAAAAAGTTTGGGTGTATTTACATCCGTGCTGTGCAAAAAAAAAAAAAAAAGGTTACTCATCAATTTTCGAACACATCCAAACCGTAAAAAAAAAAAGGGGAAAAAAAATACTTATCAATTTTCTTGCATAAGAAGTGTTGGGTTGCATACACTCACATCATTCAGAAATGAAAAAGCCAAAATACGAGTGTACACACACGCCCACCTTGACGGTACAGAACGCTAACATTTTATCGCTCAGCCAGAAACTGTAAAGACGGTACGGAAGATGGGCCCGCCCCCCTGTCCCGACTCTTTCGGTTCCTCGGTGAAAAGAAAATGCAAAACAATAATGGACAGCGAACAAACCGAAGATGGATTTGACAAAGTTAACGCTGTTAAATCCGCCGAGAAGAATTACGAAAGCCGGTGCGCTAGAACTGTGTATATGTAGGATTGCCAAAAAGAAAAAAAAAGAAAAAAAAAATTAATGATTTTGTTGCCGACGTTTAATTCATAAAGTAATTATAAAGTTTTTTTGTGTTTTTTTTGTTCATGTCGGATGTTGTGTAAACGGACGCGCGCACGTTCTCTCTCTCCCTCTCTCTCTCTCTCTCTCTCTCTCTCTCTCTCTCTCTCTCTCTCTCTCTCTCTCTCTCTCTCTCACAGTACACACACACACACACACACACACACACACACACACACACACACACACAGGGTAAACTGTAGCCATTTTCCTCCCGATTTCAGAATGTCCTTGCTTTTGGTGATAAGTTGTCAGACAGGAAGGACCTCACTTTCACTGGAACTCCTGTCTGTGGCTCTTGAGTTGGTTTGCTAAGCAGGTGTGTGTGTGTGTGCGCGCGCGCGCGCGCGCGCGCGCGTGTGTGTGTGTGTGTTCGCGCGCGCGTGCGTGTATGTATATGTCTGTGACTGTGTGTGTGTGTGACTTGTGTGTGAGTGCGTGTCTGTGTGTGTGTGTGTGAGAGAGAGTGCGTGCGCGTGTGTGTGTGTGTGTGTGTGCGCGCGTGCGTGTCTGTGTGTGTATGTGTGTGTTTGTGTGTGTGTGTGTGTGTGTGTGTGCAAAATGGAAATGGTCAGGCGTTTGGAAATATGTCCGTTTACTTTTTTCTCAAGCCTCCCGAGCTCAACAGAAAAGGGGAGAGTAAATATCTTTATCTCAGAAAGCGAATTCATTATTATTATTATTATCATCATCATCATCAATATTATCATTGTAATTAATGTTGTTGTTATCATCATCATTATCAATATTATCATTGTAATTAATGTTGTTGTTATCATCATCATTATCAATATTATTATTGTAATTAATGTTGTTGTTATCATCATCATCATCAATATTATTATTGTAATTAATGTTGTTGTTATCATCATCATCATCAATATTATTATTGTAATTAATGTTGTTGTTATCATCATCATCATCATCAATATTATTATTGTAATTAATGTTGTTGTTATCATCATCAATATTATCATTGTAATTAATGTTGTTGTTATCATCATCATCATCAATATTATCATTGTAATTAATGTTGTTGTTATCATCATCATCATCAATATTATCATTGTAATTAATGTTGTTGTTATCATCATCATTATCAATATTATTATTGTAATTAATGTTATCATCATCATTATCAATATTATTATTGTAATTAATGTTGTTGTTATCATCATCATTATCAATATTATCATTGTAATTAATGTTGTTATCATCATCATTATCAATATTATCATTGTAATTAATGTTGTTGTTATCATCATCATTATCAATATTATCATTGTAATTAATGTTGTTATCATCATCATTATCAATATTATCATTGTAATTAATGTTGTTGTTATCATCATCATTATCAATATTATCATTGTAATTAATGTTGTTATCATCATCATTATCAATATTATCATTGTAATTAATGTTGTTGTTATCATCATTATCAATATTATCATTGCAATTAATGTTGTTGTTATCATCATCATTATCAATATTATCATTGCAATTAATGTTGTTGTCATCATCATTATCAATATTATTATTGTAATTAATGTTGTTGTCATCATCATTATCATCATCATTATCATCATCATCATTATCAATATTATTATTGTAATTAATGTTGTTGTTATCATCATCATTATCAATATTATCATTGTAATTAATGTTATCATCATCATTATCAATATTATCATTGTAATTGTTGTTATCATCATCATTATCAATATTATCATTGTAATTAATGTTGTTATCATCATCATTATCAATATTATCATTGTAATTAATGTTGTTGTTATCATTATCAATATTATCATTGTAATTAATGTTGTTATCATCATTATCAATATTATCATTGTAATTAATGTTGTTATCATCATCATTATCAATATTATCATTGTAATTAATGTTGTTATCATCATCATTATCAATATTATTATTGTAATTAATGTTGTTGTTATCATCATCATCATCAATATTATTATTGTAATTAATGTTGTTATCATCATCATTATCATCATTATCATTGTAATTAATGTTGTTGTTATCATCATCATTATCATCATCATAATCAATATTATTATTGTAATTAATGTTGTTGTTATCATCATCATTATCATCATCATTATCAATATTATCATTGTAATTAATGTTGTTATCATCATCATTATCATCATCATTATCAATATTATTATTGTAATTAATGTTGTTGTTATCATTATCATCATCATTACCATCATCATTATCATCATCATTATCATCATCATCATTATCATCATTATAATATCATTATCATCATCATATCATCATCATTATCATCATCATCATTATCATCATCATTATCATTATTATCATCATCATTATCATCATCATTATCATCATCATTATCATCATCATTATCATTATCATTATCATTATCATCATTATCATCATTATCATCATCATTATCATTATTATCATCATTATCATATCATCATCATTATCATCATCATTATCATTATCATCATTATTATCATCATCATCATTATCATTATTATCATTATCATCATTATCATTATCATCATTATCATTATCATCATTATATCATTATCATCATTATCATTATTATCATCATCATTATTATCATTATCATCATTATCATTATCATCATTATCATCATCATCATCATTATCATCATTATTATCATTATCATCATCATTCATCATCATCATCATTATCATCATCATTATCATTATTATCATTATTATCATCATTATCATCATTATCATTATCATCATTATCATCATCATTATCATCATCATCATATCATTATCATCATTATTATCATCATTATTATCATCATCATTATCATCATCATTATCATCATCATCATCATTATCATCATTATCATCATTATCATCATCATTATCATCATCATTATCATTATCATCATTATCATTATCATCATTGTCATCATCATTATCATCATTATCATCATCATTATCATTATCATCATCATTATCATTATCATCATTATCATCATTATCATTATCATCATTATCATCATCATTATCATCATCATTATCATCATTATCATCATCATTATCATTATCATCATCATCATCATTATTATCATTATCATTATCATCATTATCATCATCATTATCATCATCATTATCATTATCATCATCATTATCATCATCATTATCATTATCATTATCATTATCATTATCAAGGCTGTTCTGGGAAAATAGCTTGCAATGCGTGGCCTGAAGTTAGACGGTCAGCTGTGAAAAAACACACCACGACAATTTTCGGTTTTACCGTTGAACCGTGTTTGTATGGGCTTTGTATGTATGCATGTTAGTTGTAGTGGATCAATTTTTTTTCTCTAAATTTTGCGGAGGGGGGGGGGGTGGTAACGTGTATCAGGAAGGCATCTGCAGCTTCTAATCAGCATAACAAAATATGGAGAAGTAAGAAGTGCCCACGTACACACACACACACACACACACACACACACACACACACACACACACACACACACACATATATATATATATATATATATATATGTCTGTCCATATTGCTAGGCGGATGCGAAACCTGGCAACTTCAAACCACCCAGGAGAGAGAAAACCGCAAGCCTTTCACACCAAATGCCTAAAAAAAAAAAACAACAACAAACAAAAAAAACGAAAAAAGAAAAAGAAACAAAATCTTGGCCATCAAGTGGAATAGCTTTGTATCAATCGAAGAGGTAAGAATAAAATGTTTCTTTATGTTCATCGCCATTACTTTTCGTTTTCCTTATCTTTACATGTTTGCCTTGCATTTTGTAGTTATGTTGAACAAAGATGCTTTCTTTGAGAAAAAAAAAAGAAAGAAAGAAAGAATCAAGTGCCAACAACTTCCTGTATGAACCACTATCCCCCGAGCGTCGCCTCCTTGGCTAGACCATATATGGAGACTCCCCATGCATGACAACACCTGCAAACCAGAGGCCATCAAGTGGATCCCTGATGGCAAGAGAGACAAAGAGAGAGATAAGAGAGGGCTGACCCAAGATGAGTGAGTTGGCGGGAAACAGTGGAGGAGAGAGAGAGAGAGCTCAGACCTACGTCCAGACCTCAGGAATGTGAGGGGGAGGCCAGCAGACTGGCGAAGAAGGACTGATCAGAGCGGAGACTGCTTCGACCACCTCATGCCGTCGCTCGACGCCGGAGCTGCTGAAGTCTAAGGTAAGGTGATTTTTCTGTTTTTTCTTTTATTGAAAGTAAGAGATGAATGAAACGAGCGAACAGGAAAACAGTGCCCGTTGGAATGGTCTGTGTGTGCGTGTGTGTGTGTGTGTGTTTTCGTACAAACTGTATTCCTCCTGATCAAAGTTCAGTTCTAATAACTTCCTCTGTACTCGCTTTGTTTTTTGTTTTTGTTTTTGTTTTGTTTGTTGTCGTTTTTTTTGGGGGGAGTGTGTGTGCGTGTGTGTGTGTTCTGCCTTTTTTAAATCACTCTGCTGCCTTCCCTTCTCACTCTGTCTCTCTCTCTCTCTCTCTCTCTCTCTCTCTCTCTCTGTCTGCCTGTCGTGTCACAATTTTATATGCCAACTGTTTACTGTAGATGGCAAGATAGAGTACAGAATGGACACAAGCTGTCTGTTATGTACTGTCTGTCCATGTAGCCTTTTTTCTAATGCTTTTGTTTCCCACGTTTTTTTTTTTTTTTCATTGAATTATTTCCCTTTGTTTAAACTGAAAGTATAAAAAAAAATGATAACGCGGATTGCCTGGCTCTCTCTGCAAGTCTGATTTTATCCGCCTCGAAGATGTCGCTAGTTGTACTACCATATTAGTTAGGTTGGACTGCTGTCCATTGGTACACTTGTTTGTCTTTTGCGTCTTCGGGGTGGCACTGTATCCTCTCTGCGTAACAGACTTCCTGGGGGGGGGGGGGGGGGAGGCTTTCTGTAGTCGGCTGGCCAGTGATGATGAGAATTAACTTCACTGCAGTGTTGTTTTCGTTCTTCTTTCTTTGAGTGTCCACCTTCATTGAGTTGAAGATTCTGACACAGTTTGTTTGCCTGGGTTTTTCCTTTTTATTTTTTATGTATTTACTTTTGTTTGTTTGTTTTTTGTTTTGTTTGTTTTTGTTTTTGTGTGTGTGTTTTGTTTTTTGTTTTGTTTTAATTCTGCATACCCTGAACATCCCTACTACAGCCTACTTTAACTGTGTGGTCAGACGTCCATGACTTGTCTCCTTTCGCTAACTTCGTAGGACGGGAGGAGAGAGAATCGTTAAGAAGTTGTGTCTGGCAAACAAAAATTCGGTTTACGTTCATTTTTGACTTGAACTTTAGCAAGACAAGAACACAAGGGAAGGGGGGGGGGAGGGGGGGGGTCGTCAGAAAACCTACCTAAAAGAAACTCCGTGCATGGAGGTAAGTAAAATGAATGAGACTCAAACGAGCAAAGGGATTGGGGAAAAACTGGGGAGTTTAGGAAACCCTACCTTTGACACTCCCTCGCCTTCATCATTGTTTACTCTCCGTGTTTTTCTTTTTTCCCCGACAAACGTTTACGTGAATTTGATTAGTAAATTCCCTCATACGTCCTACAAATGCTAAATACACACACAAGTGTTCGTAAATTTCTGTTTAGTTCAAACTTGCTGTTCGACGGAAAGAGCTGTCAATGGGAAGTCATCCAGTAGGGTTTTGAATAGGGAGCCCCTAAACGTCAATTTTCACCGAGATCTTTGCTGACGCCAAAGAAGGTACGAACAAGGGCAAGAAAAAAAAATAATAACACAAAAACCGAGCAGCTTATCCATATATGACTATAAATGCATCGCCCCAAAAGTTGGGTTGAACGGTGCGAAGATAGTATTTTACTGTGTAAACGTCCTCACCCGCACCCCTCTCATCCCAACTTACTTGGGTCCAAACTTTATCAACGGGGTAAAATTATCATCTGTTGAACGCTAATCCTTTGATTTTAATTGGACTTTATGAAAACAGGCTAAGATTACCGTGTTAACGCCCACCCTTTAGTTTGGGTTGAAATGTATGTACTGGGTAAATTATCGGGCTACAGGGGTTAGTTAAACTTCACAACTAGGCTACGTTGTAAACGCTCACACACACACACACACACACACACACACACACACACACACACACATGCGCGCGCGCGCGCACGCACACACACACACACACACACACACACACGCACACACACACACGCACACCCACACACACACACACACACACACACACACACAAATTGGGGTCGAACTACATGAGCTGGGATCATTACCGTGTAAACAGCCACTCTAATCTGGGTCGATGTCTGTGAGGAGTACATTGCCGTTCAAAACGCCCACCCTCTAAAACGTGGACAAACGAGTCACAGGACAAAACACAACGCGTTTCGACCTCTTAGGTCTTCATCAGGTGAAACAAAAATGATGAAGACCTAAGAGGTCGAAACGCGTTGTGTTTTGTCTTGTGACTTGTTTGTCCACGTTTCTCTGGGCGGTTCGCTGACATTTATTTAAGATTTGTTTAGATTTCCGCCTGCAGTCGTTTCACTTTGCAACTAGGCCCACCCTCTAAGCCGAGTCGAACTTTATGAACAGTGTGTGTGTGTGCGCGCGCGCGCGCGCGCGCGCGCGCGTGTGTGTGTGTGTGTGTGTGTCCAGCCCCTGATTTGGGTCGAGCTTTATTATAAGAGCACATTACCGCTTAACCGCACTGTAGTGTATGCTGTTTTAAGCATGGACCGTACCGGAAGGGTTTACCAGCTTCGGCTCGGCATGATGGCGGCGACCACCACTGTATCCACAAGTACCTAGTAAGTAAAGTCCATATCTTTGCAACCAAGCACCGCCTTTGCCTCATTGAGTGTGTGGCATACCATCACACGCACACCCTCTGAGTTGAATCGAACTTTATGAAGAGTGCACCTTGCCATGTAAACGTTCATGTCTTAATTTGGGTGGAATTTCGTGAACAGGAGGAGCAAACCATAATAAACACCCGCAGCCCTCATTCAGGTCAAACTTTGTCTTCAGTGCACATTACCGTATCAACACCCGACCCTTGAGTCGAATTGACGAGCAGGGTGAAAGATGTGAACGCCGCCCTCAGAGTAGGATCGACTTTTTGTAATTGTGCACATTACTATGTTAACACGCATGCCGTATTTCGGGATCGACGTTTTGATTACGAACATGATTTTCAAAAAAAAAAAATTAACCATGCAAACGTCTGCACCCTAATTCGTGTGGACCTTCGTGAACTGGGTGTATCATCGTTGTAAAACGGCTGTCCGCTAGTTTGAGTCAAACTATATAAAAAGCAGTCCAATACTGTGCGAAGCCTGTCTCTCGTTACCAACTGGTTGTGGGTGTCTGTGGTTCTGCAGACCGAATTAGAAAAACTATTCAAAAAAAAAAAAAAAAGAAAGAAAGAAGTAGCAAAAAAAAAAGAAAGAAAGAAGTAGCAAAAAAAAAGAAAGAAACAAAGAAAGGGAAAAAAGCATATACTCTTTCCAGACCTCGATAAATCTGTAAAGAAAGGCAGTTCAAGAAGGTGGTGGGGGGTTTTTGTTTGTTGTTTGTTTTTGTTGTTGTTTTTTTTCGTCTTTTTTTTTCGTCTCCTGAAAAAGACTATCACAGAAGCTAGTTTATTGCCCTGTTTACATTCGCTTATGTCCTGACACTTCGAAAGTCTTTTTTTTTTTTTTTTTAAAGGAGGGGGTTGCCGTTTTCTATCTTGAGCAAAGGGGCTGTCTAGTCCAACTCCCCTAAGTCTTTCGGTTTGTGTTCTACTGTGGCTGAACCGAATACAGCAAAGCATGTCAGCTGTCGCGGAGTTCTCTAGCCCTCAGTAAACATGCTAGCTTGTGGCCTAGGAATTATACACAGCTGCCGGCCAAAAGGTAACTTATTTCCCCTGACCGAATGAAACTCTCGCCAGAAAGTTAGAAAAGTTGTTGAAGGAGAGGGATTTAACGGCAGAACTTTATTCTCTCTCGTTCAGCGAATCGAATGTATTCCTCCGCCTTCAACTCTCCCCCCCCCCTCTCCCCCTGGCTTTGAGTTTCTCCCCCACTCCCCTTCCACCTACGCCCTTCCCTCTCTGCCCCTGTATACCCCAAAAGAGGTTTGTTGGACGGTGGAAAGAAGTGGGGAGGTATGGTGAGGCAAGGGCATAATCCGCACGTTTAGACAAGGTGCTTGTCGATCACGTGTTCCTATGACGATTTTAAACAACAACAAGAACAATGAAGTCTTTAATAATAATAATAATAATAATAATAATGAGGACAATTTCTATAGCACCCATCCTAACAACGTAGGCTACAGGGCGCTTTACAAGTTTTAATAATTCAACGTCTAGAAAACGGGTAGACAACAAATGGAAAGGGGATCATCTACGGACGGAAAAAGAGGTTGTCAACAAATGTAAAACAAAAACATTGAGAGAAAAAGAGTAGTCAACAGGTAGGAAAAGGTGTTGTCGACAAATGGAAAAGGGGTGGTCAACCGATGGAAAGGGGTGGTCAACGATGGAAAAGGGGTGGTCAACCAATGGAAAAGGGGGGGTCAACAGATGTCAGAAAAAGGGGTTGTCCGCATGTGGAAAAAGGGTTGTAACAGGTGAAAAGGGGGTGGTCAAACCGATCGAAAAGGAGTGGTCAACAGGTGTCAACAAATGGAAAGGGATGCTCAACAGACAGGAGAAAAGGGGTAGTCAAACAGATGGAAAAGGGGTGGTCAACAGACGTAAAAGGGATGGTCAACAGCTGTAAAAGGAGTGGTCAACATGTAAAAGGGGTGGTCAACAGATGTAAAAGGGGTGTCAAAACAGATTAAAAGGGGTGGTCATCAGGTGGGAGAAAAGGGGTGGTCATCAGATGTAAAAGGGGTGGTCAAAAGATGGAAAAGGGATAGTCAGCAGCAGATGGAAAAGGAGTTGTCAACAGATGGAAAAGGGATAGTCAACAGATGGAAAAGGGATAGTCAGTAAATGGAAAGGGTGTGGTCAACAGATGAAAAGGGGTGGTCAACAGATGAAAAAGGGGTGGTCAACAGATGGAAGAAAAGAGTAGTCAACAGATGAAAAAGGTGTGGTCAACAGATGAAAAAAGGGATGGTCAACACATGGAAGAAAAAGGACTAGTCAAACGAGCAGCCCAGGGGCACAGGCAGATTTTTTCTCTGAACTCCGCGCGCTGGGATTTCACCCCTCCTGTTGTGGGCGAGATGACGTGTCACCGTTCAACAGGTGGGTCATGCCCTCAGGCGGCACGTAGGATCACACGATCTACTTGACTTGTTGGGTGAGATTGACATCCTGTTGGCCAAAGGACAAGGTGTTCTCGCAGACCGTGGTCTGCATACTCGGTGGCAACTGTTGTCGCCGACGGTCATGGGGTGAATTCCGTGTGTGTGTGTGTGTGTGTTGGGGGGGGGGGGGGTGGTGTCTGTCGCTCTCTGAGCTCTGGTTCCCGCGTGAAAACTTTTAGTTCACACTTCTCGACGACTATCTGCTGACACCGGTCGCAAACAAGGAAAGTACGTTGGACGGCCATGTCAAACGACTCAATGGCCTTACTTTAGATAATCCTTCCTGGGAGCTGTTGAAAGAGATAGATAGGGGGGGGGGGGGGGGGGGGGGGGAAAAAGAGAAGATGGGGAGTGATACAGAAAAAAAAAAAACATGGATTGACAGAGAAAAACATACACGGTCTCCAGCCTCGGCACAATACCAACAGAAGAATGAAGGAAACTAGTGAACTGGTTTTCAGAGTGGCACCCGAGAAGACCACATGTTCCATTTATAGACCCCGATCCATGGATCGGACGATGCGACTTTAAGCGTCTTGTCGTTCTGGAGGTATAGGTAGGTCGCCCCCCCCCCCCCCCTCCCCCCTTGCCCCATCTCTCTTGGGATGGCAATCTCCTTTTTGCCGTATCTCCCAAGGTAGGAGTGGACGTTTCATAACCCAGTAACTAAGCAGTCATTAAGCACTCCAGTCAACTGTTGTGACTAAAGTTATGTGTTTTAGCTATTTTTCAGTTTCAGCTCTCATTTTTTGTTCACAAGTCCCACTGCATCGCTTTATCCCAGGGGGGAACCTTTTATAGGGCAGACATTAAAATTTTCATCACCACGCACGATTTGTTTGGAGTTTTATTTTAAACCTGTGTGGAGTTTCAAAGCGTAAGAGGTGTGGTTTGCAAGTCAAAAAGTGTCGCTCAAAGGTAGTAAGTTACGATTGTAAGAGGTCATATTAGTAGTCGGTATGCGAATTTCTCCCGATTTCATCTCTTTCTGTGTTGAGGAGTCGATGAAGAGAAGTAAAGGGAGACAAACTTGACTATGAATTCTGAATCAAATGCTTTCCATTGTTATCCCCCTTCCAGAATATTACTGATTTTATTTTTTGTTGTTTTTTTGTTTTTTTGTTTTTTTTTGCTGTTTTGGTTTTTGTTTCAGATTACTGGCTTCAGGAGAGATGACAAGAAATTCTGCAGACATGCTACAGAGGTGTGAACACATTAATCTCAAGTTCAAGGTGAACTCCACTATGAGACTGCTACAGTCACTTACAAAGCAGCTCCGCAGACTCAAGTCAGGCCACACAGACAAAATGGAATACACAGGGTCAAGGTCAGACCAGCTCTTACGGGTTGAAGTGATGTGAAATGTGACGAATACATGGTGCCGGGTCAACACCAACACCTAGCAATGACCTCATGTGGTCAGTACTCTGCGTTCAGGTCAAAACCAGACAGGTAATGTTGTTAACAGTCCAGCCGACCGCAAAGAGCCACATCAGGGCTGTCACCACGTTGAAGTCAAAACCAGATCAAGTCATGAGCAAATGGTGTCAGATGTGGTACACATGATGGAAAATTAACACTACTTAAAAAAAAAAATCTTTTCAATTATAGCCCTGTGGCTCAGTGGATGAAGTATTGTTCTATTGATCCAAGGGTGCTGGGTTCAGTCCTCACTTGCAGGCAGTTAGGGATTTTCTCTTCAGAGTCAACATCTCTGCGGGCTCCAGGTATTTCCTGTGAGACTTTAAGTCCAGTTGTTCACGAGTCTTACACATGTTCGGTTCCACTGCATCTAGAACAGTCAATGGGGCACCATTTGGATAACCAATCACACACATGCACAAGTCTACACCCACAAGTGCACACACACACACACACACACACACACACACACACACACACTGCACTGCACATTTTTGTTAGACATCATCCAGGAGACAGAATGTGGCTACCTAAATGGTGGGAGTGAAAAATGGCAGCATGCATAAAAATCTCACCAAGAGATCATGCCTAGGACTAAGGAAAGGACTTGAGCATACTCAAGTTGTTACTTGAAATGGGTTTGTGGGAGGGGTGGGTTAGCATGGAAGGGGTTTTTCGAAGGAGGGAGTTTTTGCAGGGAGGTGATTGATAGAAGAAAAAAATGCAGAAACAAAAGGTCCTTAAATGAAAGATGTCTTTACTGAGGATATCGCTGTATTTCTATGATAGTATGCCGAAGACAACAATGGATATGCGTAGTTTCGCATGATGTATGGCAAATAGTAGTTCCCGCATTTTCACAGGGCATTCATGTTTATTGCAATGGACAAGTACGATTATATTGTTGTGTGTGTGTGTGTGTTTGTGTGTGTGTGTGAGAGAGATTAGATGTTACACAGTAAATTATGGTGTACTTCAAAAAGGACAGGGCAGAATTTCACTTGCCACAAATGGATGTCCCTAAATGAAACTTTTAGTACAAATTATATGTCCTTCTTCTTGGAATTCTACAAGTAACTGAGTCTTCCCTGTGGTGGTTTGACTCTTAATTTTATCTTCCCTGTGGTGGTTTGACTCTTAATTTCATCTTCCCTGTCGTCGTTTGACTCTTACTTTCTGTCATTGTTTGACTCTTATTTTTGTCTCTCCTGTTGTTGTTTGACTCTTAATTTTGTCTTTCCTGTCGTCGTTTTGACTCTTAATTTTCTCTCTCCTGTCATTGTTTGACTCTAAATTTTGTCTTTCCTGTCGTTGCTTGACTCTTAATTTTTGTCTTTCCTGTCATTGTTTGACTCTTAATTTTGTCTTTTGTTTGACTCTGTCGTTGCTTGACTCTTAATTTTGTCTTCCCTGTCATTGTTTGACTCTTAATTTTGTCTCTCTTGTCGTTGCATGACTCTTGATTTTGTCTCTCCTTTGTTGTTTGACTGGGAATATCTAACTCTTAGTTTCGTCTTTCCAGTCGTTGCTTGACTCTTAATTTTGTCTTCCCTGTCGTTGTTTGACTCTTAAATTTCGTCTTTCCAGTCATTGTTTGACTCTTAATTTCTTTCCAGTCTCTCCTGTCGTAATTTTGTCTTTTAGTCGTTCACTCTTAATTTCATCTTTCCAGTCGTTGCTTGACTCTACCATTTTTCCAGCTGTGTTCCAGAAAGTCTCTTGTATTTTCTTTCTGTCTGCTTTCACTCAGTTACAGCATGCTGGCTTTTTTGTTCTAATCAGATGACTAGGCAGGAGGTAAGAGACTGCACCCATTGTCCAGGGTGGATAGTAACTGTCCACTCTGCCCCATCTGTTTGGCCATCTGCTGCATTTAACAGTAAGCATCTGCTTGCAATTTTTTTCTTTTCCTTATTTTTGTAAACTAGTGCCCTCAGCATAGCTAGTTTTACCACCTTAACAACGTAACCAACCATCCAATTAATTGATGTGATTAAGTTGATGTTGTCTATGTTGCCTGTCTGTCTTTCATGTGGTTATCTTTTTTCCCCTGAAAAAAGCTGTGTGTTGTCGAATGGGCCATACAAAACAAGACCAAACTAAACATGAATTAATTGATTGGCCCCTACCGGCTACTCCCAAACTGAGCTGATTCTAATCTAAAACTTGGTTTGAAGCCCTAAAAGCAAATTTCAGTCTTTTCAGCTTTAGGTGAATGACTGTACAGTCTGATCTAAGTGCATACTGCACCTTGACGTGACCAAACAGTGCTTCAACCACACAGACGAGAAAGATGGAAACAGACACACACTGAACATTTTAATAAAGTTCGATACAATGACGTGCTAACTATGATAAATATGGCAGCTGAAAAAAAAAAAAAAAAAAAAACTTCTGAAACGAGGTTAGCACTGGCTCCACGCCATTTAATCAACACTCAGAAACACACCAAGATATCACCAGTTAAGCGTATATACAAAGTATAATGAAAACACCATATAGAGGATACGAAAATCTGTATGTACACAACTGAGAAGTGCATGGTACCCTTGTGAACAACAAAGCTGTCAAACCTTGTCGAAATATCGGAGTATAGGTATCAAAAAATGATGTGCCACTCTGCGTCTTCTTGCATCCACGGAAAAAATGGACGTGAGATGTGCAAGCACAGAGCTATGGTCATTAACAGAAAAATCTGTAATCAACAAATATTAAAATAAACACAGACAAATAATTAAGAACAAACAACAATCCATGGAAATCAAAACCGAGTTTCTAGTATACAAAATTAGAAAAAAAAAAATGTCCCTGAAAATAGTCTTTGTTGCAAGAGTCTTGAGGAAAGGTATCCTATCATAAATTGATCTGATGCTTGATTTCATTTGATTATGCATGAAGTCCCAACTTTCAAAGGTCTGCTCTTGAAATTGGCAATAAGTTGTTAGAAATAGGTTTGCGCATCTTGTAACCACACTTTGGCGTTTATTTTGTAAAAAAAAAAAAAAAAAAATTTGCTATATACAATTAATGAGTAAAAAAAATGGAGGGAAAAAGCTTTCACTTACCTGTTGAAGGCAAATACTATGAACAGAAAGTGTAATGTCACTAGGGGGGGGGGGGCTGCATCCTTCGCATGTTGACAAAGTTAATAAAATTTTGTCCGGGATAGTTGAGAATGCATGTTGTTGAAAGAGAGAAGACACAAACCATGACGCAATATGGGCATTACATAGGACAGCTTTCCTAATTCACATAGCAGGGAGCGGATGGACCACAACAGAAAACATCTGTGTTTTGGCATCGATTTCCTCGTTGACTCGGTCCAAAGGTTTCTGATGTCTACTTAATAATCACTGCAAGATTGAGGACAGCACTATATCGGGTAAGTTAACCCTCTTGCATTTGCATTTTCCAGCCCAAAACTGCACCTAGTATTTGTATTTTTTTTTTGAGAAATCAATGGAATGCAGACAGTTCACGACCCTAGTCTTTTGAATGAATTGTTTCTCGTACCCCATACTACTCCTAAGATTTCATTGGACTCCTCTCGGGGATGCCCGCTTATTTTTGTCCAGCCTCGACTTAAAACAAGGCGCAGTGTGTGAGGGAAAGTAACGTGGCACTTGCAGCCAATTGCAGCTGAAACGAACACCAGGGGAGACGAGAAAGAGCCGCCGGATACGGGCGAAACAAATGCAAGAGGGTTAATCTGACTAGTATCGAGCAGTCCACTTGTGCAAACACAAAGCTGACATAAAATCGGTCAATGCCACAATTTTTTTTGATGCTTGCTTCATCTCTGATGGGTCATCATGCCTTGCTCAAAAGCGATTCAGATATTCATTTTTACTATTTGTCAAACACTTAATACACCCCCTCAAGCTAACAACAAAATTAGTGTCAATCTCAGGAGAAGACATTAAGTCGTTAAACAAGCCGAGTCTTTATACTAGGGTCTTAACTAAGAGGTACCGCAGTATTATGAAATCTTACTGAATTATGCATGAGGCCGAACTTTTATTGAAAGGGTCTTTACTAGCAGGTATCACAGTATTATGACTTTTTACTGAATTATGCAAGTGGCCTGAATTTTATTGAGAGCATCTTTACTAAGAGGTACCACAGTATTATGAAATCTTACTGAATTATGCATGAGGCCCGAATTTTTATTGAGAGGGTCTTTACTAAAAGGTACCACAGTACTATGAAATCTTGCTGAATTATGCATAAGGGCCGAACTTTTATTGAGATCAAAATTTAAACTGGGGCAGAAGGACGTGCGTACGTTTGTCCAGCATTCATTCTGTAAATGAGAACAAGTTCTGCTGTGGTACTACACAAGTGTACCTGGCTTTTCATCACTTTCATGGAGGATGAAATGGGACTTAACTGCTTGCAAGTTTGTTGGCTTTTTTTTTTTTTTTTTAAATATGAAACTTTTTGTTTTATATTTCAATCTACACTAGGCTTCATACGTACTCGTACGCCCAGACACATTAAAAAAAAAAAAAAAAAAATTCTTTTATCTCTGGAATCATATGTTGGGGCATCTTTCAAAATGTATCTATTTCTACACTATGTCAGCAGATTTTGATATGTGTGCATCAAAAGGGAAAGGGATAATTGGATGGGTCTTTCAACGTGGACACCTCCCTGGATGTGGGTCCTAGTGGACCCATACACAGCAGTGATCAGAGATGGCAGCACACCGAGTACGGGTCCTGGTGGACCCACAGTGTAGGTTAAAGTAAAAACAGTTGAGGCCTCTGATGAGTATGGGTGCTGCACAAACCCCTGTCATCTGACGAGGGCTAAACACAGTGAAAACATACAGTAAGCCCTATGCGTAAATGTATGGGTCCTGGAGTGTGTAGTCAAGAACAACATCCAAGGAAGATCAATGCTTGCATTCACATGCATGCCCTAAGTTCAAAGTCTTGTACGAAGGTCCTTGAGGGGGGCTGACGCTCGCATAAAGGTCGACTCTGAAAAGAACATCTCGAACCTGGCAGTCTCAGGACTGAACCCAGTCTGTACCCTTAGACCAAGAGAATGTCTTGTCCGTCAACATAAAAACTTTGGGCAAAATGTAGCCGGCAAGTATTGTCATGCCCTGAACATGGATTATTCCAGGCTGTTGAAGAAACAAGATAGTTTTCCCACACTTTCCATTTAAAGAGCTTATGCTTGTAGCCTACACCGACAAAATTCATATTCAACCTTGGTGCCATGTTTTCTGCAATGCAGCGGCAAATCACCAAAGATCTTAATATTTCCACCGCTGGCCAGCTCCCATTGAGAGCTGAGAGTGCTTTCCACTTCTGGGTGTAGCTATATTTAGGGTGATGGAACGGGCTGCATGGTACTAATAATAGCAGGCAAGCACTGAAGATGACAGGGCCAAAAATAAACACATGAAAAATAATAACGCACACTATGTACACAAACAGACTATACAAAATGGTAATTTTAACAAATTTCGTCGACAAAAAAACTAGGGCTGATAAAACCACTAGAAGGACAGGATTTGTCAAATAATGTACTGTCTGCTTTCTGCTGCGCTTTGCTTGTTAAATATTGCACCTAAAATTCGTCGATACCTTTACTGTCTTTGACTGATAAAGAATGTGCAAGGGGAGGCAATACCTAATTTTTGTCAAGCATCATTGAGTAGGTTGTGAAAGGCTTTCTGAAAAATAACTCGAAATTTTTGTCTCTTACAACTTACACACATAGCTAAATCCTTTTGTTCGTTTCTTTTTTTGTTTTTTAGAAAAAAAATGCTCCTGGGAGGATTCAAATGTCAGTCTTGGGTTCAGTGGGGATTTTTTTAAAAAAAAAACAAACTAGCAAACTGCTCTTTGCTGAACACTGGTGTCTGCTCCCAGTTTCTGTGTGGAGCTAAACCCTGCTTTAAAACGCCCATGGCAAACTTTGATTCATGATGCAGAAGCAAAATAGTCTGTCGACTTGGGTTTACCACAACACAAAGACAAGAGAGCCAAAGCAAATGACAGACATGCTAAAATGAAGTATTCTAAATACCCTTCTGACACGGAATACACACAGAACATGACATTTTCAGGAGGCACAAAAAATCAGGGGGGGGGGGGGTTGTGGGTGGTTGTTCTTTACCAACACTAGCGTTTATCTGGATCAGCACTGCAATCTGATTTTATATTGACAGCCCCATATGAGATAGATCAGACCTTTACAAATTAGCGGCAGCACACTGCAGATGTTTAGAAGGTGTGTTGCCTTGATCCACTACTACATTTTTTACCATTTTTTTTAACTTATGTCAAACTAATATCCAAGGTGACCAATAAAATGTCCCCCCACAAGCAAGTGCAATTCTAAACAGGTTAGTTTCTCTTTTATCAAAAAAAAAAAAAAAATTGAAATGGGTTCATTTTAAGTTGGTGTGTATTAAAAAAAAAAAAATTTAACCATCTTTTTTTTTTTTAGTCAAAGATGTTAGAAGATCTGATCTCCACCAAAAGAAAAGAAAACAAAACAAAAAAACAAAAAAAAAAACCTATTCAAACAATGAACTGTCTTTTTGGGACATAATTCTTTATCCTCCAAGCAAGAATAATACAACAATTCTTGAGGGAGGAGGTGGGGTAGATGTCAAAACAATAAACCAAATGATTACACACATTTCATTCAGTCAACAAAAATCTTGTAAAATACACAATTTTGAGGGGGAGGGAGGAATGTCAAAACAATGTAGCAATGATTCACAGTTTTGTTCGTAACTTGGTAAATAATACACAATTTGCTGCAATGAAAACGTCGGCTTTGATATCTCCTCCACCATCAGGGGAAACAATCGTCTGGTTGGTTGCCTCGTTATCAGTCATTATAACCCCGATGTTGATGGCTCTGTCGGCTGTAATGCTGCAATGGTGACAGAACATACAAGCTATGGCAGTATAGGTAAAAGCCGAAATTAACAGCAGAGTAAAAAACTGACAGACTGTAGGTTCCAATCTCATCAGATGGATGTATTTGTAGGATTTCTCTTCCTGCTAAGATATGTTCTGAAAGGAAATGTACAGTGCGTCTCTGTCATCCCCATCACCGACCATCTTTCTTTGAAAAGAAAAAAAAAAAAAAAGGAGGAAAATAAAATCTGATTAACTACCAACATACACCTATGTGAAATCAAATGCACCAATCAGTTGAAAATTTAGCTTATTCCTCTCATATGCACAACTGTTATTCATTTACAAAAAAAAAAAAAAAAATATATAACGTAAGTTTAAAATGCTCTGGCATACAATGGTCATTGAATCACCAGCAACACAGATGAAAAGCGTTTTCATTTCTCACATTTTTCATGAAAATATTCACTAATATCTTTCACCTCAAGATATCTAAAAAATTCCTCATCTTCCCCATGAAGAAATATTTCACATGTGAAAATATTTTCCATGCCATGTAATGACGATTCTTGCGTTAAAAATAGAGCTCTTCAGACACCACAATTTTCAAAAAGCAAGTCATGCTCTCAAGTAAACAATTTTCTTAAAAAAAACCGACAACCATATCACTTTTAACAATTAACATACACACAGGATTTACCGATTTTAAAATCTACATGCAAACATACATACGACTTGCAGATTATATAAACTGATCAGAACTTGTGTACAAGGTGGTTAACATGAATGCAATAATGCTGAAACCGAGGCACATGATACTCTCTGTCATATCTGTTGAATGAATAATTCTAAAAGTACAAGTGAAACGCACACACGCACACACACACACACACACTCTGTCAACAGGATCACAGACAAAAAATGGACATCACTGTCAAGTAAATCAGTGCAGATTTCACTTTTTCCGCCTGTACAGTGCATCCAACGCTGTCCACTGCAAATGTTGAAGACTGGTGTCACTTTTGCATTTGTCTCCCTTTCACAGCCTGACATTTTCACTGTCTTTACACGCTTGCAGATTCGCAGAACCATAACCATCCATCACGCACCAAATTTTTTACTGAAATAACATGTGTAACGAGGCACTCTGGATATCTTTCTGCTCTCGCTTGCGCCATTAACGATTGCTGAACGTTGCTTAGGCAAGAGAAAGCGACATGGGGAAAATTGCTTGGTCAGAACAGGGTTAATAGGGGAAGGAAGCTTTGCTGGGGAAGTAAACTTAGTGAAGATGTGACCAAAAAACATTGTTCCTGGGGGGGGGGGGGAGGAGTGGGGGGTAAAACTAAAAGCCTTTACAAGGAGAAAGTCCTAACTCGGCAAAACATCTGGTGTCTGGACATAGCAATTGAGTCTTTACTCGGTGGTAACTCGAGTACAGACAAGTACAACACACAAAAAAATGTTCCATGGGGCGAATTTTTTTTACACAAATTTCTCTTGTATTTAGTATAGCACTCTCTCTCTCTCTCTCTCTCTCTCTCTCTCTTTTCAGCAATCTTGCTTTTTATTTTTCGTAATGAAATGGCATTACATAAGTTACTTCAGAAACAGAGATAGCATGTAGAAAAGAAAATGCATTGATGAACTATGTAAATATATGGGATACCTGGTACATTATTTTGCACAGTCAATACCATTGGGAGGATCTTCCTCATGATCGTCTCCCTTGTATCACGCATTTATGTAATAATGCTTCTGAAGAATTTTTTTTCACTGAAAACGACGTATGATATTGATTAAGAATAAAGCTAGCAAACATCCCGATCATGGCAACAATTGACATACCAATAAAAGATTGTGCTTTAATGTACTGGGTATATTTCATACATATCTACACATCTGGTTCAAGTGTGCATCATCATCATCATCGCCTATTGCCCCTCCTGGGGTACAGGCCGCCAACCAAGGACCTCCAGGCATGTCTGTCCTGGGCTCTTTTCCAGCTGGTTCCAAGTCATCCCCATGTTCCTGATGTCTGCTTCCACATGTTTGTGTTTACATCCCAATTGCCATGCAGTCTGGCTTATGTACAGACACGCCGGCGCCGTGCGTATAACCAGTAATCTTCAAGAAGCGTTTCCG
This sequence comes from Conus betulinus, assembly GCA_016801955.1. Lineage (NCBI taxonomy): Eukaryota > Metazoa > Mollusca > Gastropoda > Neogastropoda > Conidae > Conus > Conus betulinus. The sequence goes on along the minus strand of JADBJO010004418.1, from coordinate 145,989 downwards.
GTCATGCGCAGTTCGTTGCACCATCTTTACCATTCAGCGAAGTTGGCGTCCTTTTGAAGTTTGAAGTTACGAAAATGTCGAAACGTGGAGCAGAAAGTTCTGGACAAGATGCGAAAAAGAAAAAAACTTGGTCAAAAGTCCCGAAAAGAATACTCGGAAAAATTCCCCTGCATACGACCTTCGGCTAAAGGTGTAAATTGTGCAAGGTGTACCACTTGCGAATCGGACTTCACAATTTCCCATGGGGGATGTGAAGCGTCACCTTGAGTCACGCAAGCACATCGATTCCTCTAACGTGCCGAATTCTTCCAGCATCACACAGTTTTTTCAGACTGTAGAAAAATGAGGAAAAGGGGGTAATTCGGGCTGAAGCATTGGTGGCCGGATTTTTTGTCGAGTACATCATCGCTCTTAGCGCAGCCACCATGCATCCCAGCTTTTTAAAAAGAAGCGTTCTTGGATTCGGAGATCGCCAAACAGTTCAAGAGCGGTCGAACAAAGACAACACACATTGTGAGGACCCTTGCCATGGGGGACTGCAGAATGGACCGTTTGTGTTGGGGACTGATGGAAGTCGGGGGGGGGGGGGGGGGGGGGGGGGGGGGGGGGGGGGATTCTTTCCCTGGGGGTGGTTACAAAATCGCCACTGAGCAGATAGCCAACTCCACATGCACAGTCAGCAACAGGGGAGAACATTGGTGCGAGACTTACAAAATCGCCACTGAGCACATAGCCAACTCCACATGCACAGAGCAACAGGGGAGAACATTTTTGTGATTGTTTCTGGTCTACTATCCAGCCTGGTGTGCCATGGCAGAACTGCCTGTCCTTGGTTTGTGATAATACAAATCATATGATCACTGGCAAGAACAAAGGTGTCATCGCATATGTCGCATATATATTTCCAGTGTATTTCTACATTTTCATAATTTGTAAAGATTTCTGTGACACTTAAAAGAAAAGGCTATTTGAAGAAAAGTTATGTTCACATAAATTGTGCAATGGTCATGTAAGCTCATTTGTTCGAAATGTTTTATTCTTCATTGCACTATGATACGTTGGCTGAAGTTTCGACAGCCCTTAAATTTCTTTTGCTCTGCAGCATTTCAAAGCTATCTGTCCCATTTCACTGAGATAATAACTATACTTTAACCACTGAAAATGCATGCGTGTGTGTGCATAAATGAAAACATATGCACAGGTATGTTCTCAATGTCTTAACAAGCAAAAAAAAAAACAAAAAAAAAAAAAAAAAAAAACAGACTATGGACTGGACAAACTGGCTCTACCAAACAACTCTCTCCTTAACACTCTGTTCATTAAAAATCCACTGCCAACCATGTGATTCAATAAAGCGAAAGTTAACTTGCCTCATTATTTCACATGACGAAGCCGTTTCAAACATTACCCAGAATGCATGCATGCACTTCTCCATCAACCCTGATAATGATCTGTTGCCAAGTTCCTTGTGGACTTAAAATCCCAGGGTTTAGGGGGACTAAAGAGTCACTCCACCTTTGCTGGAATCACTCTAAAAAAATCTTTATCTACATATACACAAAGTCAACTTGTGTAAACATCACAAAAATCTGTTTTCCATAAAGTAACAGTGACAGTTTGGTTAAGACTTCAGCTTCAAAAGTTTGGAAAAAAGGAAGAAGCCATGTATACATCAGACAACTTAACCTTTTCAACCCTTCCAAATTAAACTGCCTGGGCCAATCTCCTTGAAAGGAAGGGATACTTGAATTGGACATTATTATCTCAAGAATTATAAAGCAACATCATGTAACATGTGCTTTCCAACTTTTCTTTGCTTTGAGAAACAAACAAAACCATTGTTTTGTTATTACATGAAAAGACTAGGTACTTCACTGGAAGTCTAAACACCTGGAAAAACTGTTCTACCGAGACCTGAAAAACTCCACATTATTGTCACAAAATTATTTGGTACAAAACATTAAAATTCCATATATTATCATCTTTGGACTTACAATGATATGACAAAGTCAAATATTCTTGTACTTTTCTACAAAACTGTGTTTGAATGTAAAGGGTAGACTCGCTTTTAGTTCCCAAAGCCTTAAAACCTTGAACATGTTCTTAAAGATTTTGTCTTCAGCTGTGTCAAAGTTGAAAACTGTTCCTTGCACAATTTACGGATGACATCAGTCTGAGTACGTCCAGTCCGTTGCCTGATCATCACTAAGATGCATGTTCATGGCCTTCTGAGCTGTGCCTGAACATTGTGCAGGTACAGGCTGAACAAGTCAAATGGAAGAAGTCCTCACTCTGAAAGCACACTTTCACTTGACAAATGTCTGCAATATCGATGTGATCACACACCATGAAACATGACTGAAAACGACATGTCATCCTCAGAAAAGAAAGAAAAATGTCCGTCACCTTTATGTACAGCTTTTAAAAAACGTGCGTCATTTTGTCCTTTTTTTTGAGTGTGAGCGCATGAAATACCCACTGCAATGCATGAAAATACCCACTGCAGCGCATGGAAATGCCCACTGCAGCGCTTGGAAATACCCACTGCAGCGCATGCACGATGAGGAGCAGGGCACAGTTGGCAGCGACCAACTGTCGAATCAATTCACATCGTTTATTTTTCTTTAGGAAACACTTCCACTATATTTCTGTTTTGGAAACATGCCCTGCTTGATGGAACAGTGGTCAATGTCTTTGACAAAACAGCACATCCATCTTCCACCCCGACCGTCCGCTGGACAGTTCACATAGCCAAGTAATTATTTCATAATTTGTGTGAAACGTTCCTATGGAAACTGAACTGAAAGCTTGACTGCCTTTACCACATGCACAAATGCACTTTAGTATGAAACCCTGGTCATTTTGCCAGAAATGATGTGCATCACTGTATTAGTGTATACTGGAATTATGCAATGCGAACTTCAACTGAACATTCTTTAACATAAACAAAGTCTTTTCAATGGACAAAATCCAGATGAAGAAAAAAAACATGCCAAGGCAACAATCTAACGATTTTGTGGTAAAAGATACTTTGCAGTCAGATAAGTTTTATGTGACAGCGAGAAAAAACATCGCACAGGTGAGAGTGTGTGCGAGTGTGTGTAACAATGAATGCTGGGGGGATCATAACGCATTTAAGTTCAGTTAGTTAGTACCACTTTACCATCCTGTTTTAGCAAGTAAACAAGTCATGCACATCATACTTTATGTCCTACACCACCACCACCACCCCGCAATAAAAAAAAAAAAAAAAAAAAAAAAAGAAAAACACTTTTGAGACAGTCTATGACAGCAGGTGCCTATGAACAAACATCATCAACTGCCATTTCATAAAACAATGGGTAAAACCCATGCCAGTTCCTGTAAAAGTCAGAGAAATTAGAACTGCATTTTTTGTTGGTGGTGGTGGTGGTGGTTTGTTTTTTTCACTTTCAAGACAAATGTTTGCATGTTAGGAATTAAAATACAAATGCAACTTTGAATGTTGTGACCTTAAACAAGGTAAAGGATGGTCATTTCCTACTGTTTTGGTTTCATATCCTATAGATCTAGTTGCAAAGTGAAACGACTGCAGGCGGAAATCTAAACAAATCTTAAATAAATGTCAGCGAACCGCCCAGAGAAACGTGGACAAACGAGTCACAAGACAACACACACAACGCGTTTCGACCTCTTAGGTCTTCCTCAGTTTGAATCAACGCCTTCCTTGCACTGAACTCCGAAGCAATCTGAAGCGATCAAAGCTAAGTGCATTTTCGTTATTTTGTACGTCTTTGTTTCACCTGAGGAAGACCTAAGAGGTCGAAACGCGTTGTGTGTTGTCTTGTGACTCGTTTGTCCACGTTTCTCTGGGCGGTTCACCGACATTTATTTAAGATTTGTTCATATCCTATAGCCATCCAGGTTGACCCCATCTGAATCAATGTTGAAAGCAACACACTCTGGTAGACCAATATCACACTACTCAAACCCTGTGGGTGCATCTGAGTATGTGTATATGTGGGGGTGTGCTTGTGTGTGTGTGTGCGGGCGTGGTTTCATTTCTTTTTTTAAAGTCCTTCACATGGTTTTTAGACATGAGTACAAGAGTAAAAAGTATTTGGGGGGAAGAGCAAGTTATTGAGGTAGCTTTCTGTGTGTGTGTGTGTGTGTGTGTGTGTTCTTTGTGAATCAAAATCAAAGTCACAATAATGGGACATTTTCAACAGTTATTCAAAACATACATCCAACAGTCCAACTGGCATCAAAATCAGTTCAACAACTCATGAAAAATCTATCACATTCACAAGCATATGCATCACACCCTATCTCAGTCCATGAAAAATCTCTGTGATCACATACACAAATGCACATATTACAAAACACATTCATGGACTGAACAAGGAAAGCACAAGCCACCAGAAACCTGCATAATTGAAAAACACTTGGCACACATCTTTAAAATCCAGCTAAATCCAACCCCGCCACCCAAAAGAAATAAAAACAAAAAACCCTGCATTAAAAGAAAAAAAAAACAAGGGAAATTATGCACCAAGACTCGAGCATCTTCCACATTCCTACGTCAAACCTTGGAGTCGTTCTGCTTGCCTTCCGCCGCCAGCTCGTTGCGGGCCTTGTTCACCACAGGGTTCTGGGCGTAGAGGAAGGTGGCGCCAATCACGATGAACAGCGCCAGGAAGGTGTAGACATCGATGGGTATACCGAAGATCATCCAGCACAGCACTGCCGTGAACATCAGCTCCAGGGCGGAGGCAAAGGTCTTGAGGATGGAGTTGAGGGTGCGCAGGAAGAGGGAGGTGACGATGCCAATGGCGGCGTTGTTGACGATGATGGACAGTACAGAGGGGCGGGCCACGGCGGCAAACCCCGCCACGGTGAAGGCTGTGAAGAGCTCCCCTTTCAAGGCCAGGGCGATGACATTGCACAGGATGGACTGCAGGTACATGAAGATGTTGGCCATCATGATATGCACGTCGCACCCCGTGTCTTTCAACAGGTACTCATTTGTACACACCAGCAAAGCAGGAGCAGAACACCTGCAGCATGATCAGCACCAGGTGGAAGTCCAGGTAGGACAGGAGGCTGGGCGCTGCGGCGGTGGTCACATCAGTGCCTGCCGCTGGTGTGCAGTGGTTCTGGCGGTGTGGTTGATCTCCTTGATGATGCAGCCCACAGTGAGCAGGATGACCGAACCCCACTGGATGCGGCTCAGCTGCTTCTTGAACAGCACCTGAAAGACCACCAGCAGGTGTTGAATGTGTACAGGCTCTGCAAGAGTGAAAGATAACATAAACTGCTGAAATAGTGATGCGACTGTTGTGTGTGTAGAACCTTGTCCCACTTGTTTGGATAAACATGTCCATGTGCTCATGACCTGAAGCATCGTGTCAAACCAACAAAAACTGTTTTGTGTACATACACAGTGTTGTTCGTTTAACCTCTGCATCAATCAAGAATTTTAGTTCCATTAAATGAATGGGAACATCATCAATGGAAACTTTACACAGTCCTTGGCAGCAATCTGGATAATTCATTTCGTTTAAATACACTAACCATAGTTGTCTGAGGAGTGAAATATCGCAAACAAAACGACCCACAAACTGATGCCACAGACCCAAAACACAGCACCCAGTAAGCAGCCACAGAATACGAAGTCATAGGACTAGGCTGTCCTGGAAGTGCTAGCCTTTCTACAGAATTCATAACTAGACATTGAAAGCCAAAGGCTAAGAAATCTGACTTGCTGTCAAAGAGACCCTGATCACTGGCAGGGACGACGGACCCGAGTGTTGATTTTTCTTCACGCATCCATGGCCATGATCATGATCATGGTCTTTTGCGTAAGCAAGTGCAAATTTAAAAGTAATTTTAAGTAACTCCACTGATTAACATGGGACAAACAAATCACAAGACAAAACATGACACGTTTCCACATCTTAGGTCTTCTTCAGGCAAGATGAACAACAGTCAGGACAATGAAAACGAAGAACATCCTCATTTGTCTTATAAATGGTTTGTCTATGTTCATCAGCAGAGTTACTGGAAATTAATATAAAATTTGTTTCAATTTCTGCCTGCAGTCACCTCAGAAAGTAGTCGGTGCAATGCGAACTTGTCACTGGATGGATTTGGTGCATCCTTTATTTTTCCGTCCTAAGCGAGACAAACTTAGTGAAAGGGCGAAGAAACGAGGCTCACACATTTCTGAACCAACATTTTTGTTGCTGTAGTCTGAGCAGATGCATGTATCAAACTTGTGTACTAGTTAACTAGGGAAAATTAAATTCCCAGAAAGTGATGGCGTGATTTTTTTGCACAATTTTGTGTGTGTTGTCATTGTTCTAATATTGCCCGATGACTTGCATACAAGCTTTCATGCCATATCTAATATCTACGTTATCTACAGGAAAATAAACCTAGTCGAGTTTGGTATTAAAAGAATTGTCGGGAATTCGCCAAATTCAGTCATCTCAAGAGCACAGCTATATTATGTTTTTCATGACAACCCACTAATTATCAAAACGACAGCCCAATTTGTCATGGCCGCTCAACAATGCCGAACACATCGCTGCCCAACTGGCTATGCACAGATGACATTCAGATCACCAAGTACAGCACAGTTAGCTGACTGGTGGGAAGCAGCCTGCAGAAAAACACCCCTTCTCTGACCTGCATTCACGGCTTGGCCTCTATAGCTGCAGGCGAGCTGTAAACTCCCCTGCCTCTCAAAACTAAGTAACTTGCTCTAAACAGCTGTGGGTGGTGCAAATGATGTGGACTCTTGCTCACACGCGGGTATCCTCAACTGAGCCATCATTGTGAACAGCTGACAGGGGCCATGTAGAAGTTTTCTTGCCTATTGTGGATCCAAAAAGGCACCACAGAACATCCCCAAAGCAATTCCGCAGTGTCTCCTCTGGTGGGTTGCCTCATGACGATCTGGTATTGGTTTCCCCATGAACTGCAAGAGTTGAGGCTGCGGCTGGATGACTACAGGTCTCTGTCTTTCCCTCTGGTGTGGATTTGACGCCATGACAGAAAAAGAAACATAAACGTACAGCCCCACCACACTGCCTAAGACCCAAAATGTTGCTTCACCATCTTTGATGGTCATCACTGAGAAAAAAAGCTGCAAGTCCTCGGCCGTTTAAGCTCCGCTCCTGTCATCCTCAGTCTTAATTTCCTCTCCATATCCAGCATAGGATGAGTTCATGGAGACAAGATGAAGATGTGTTTTAATGACTGGACTGGGTGATGCTCTCTGCAGAGACGCTCTCACTCACACTGGCTCCACAACCAATCAGTCATCACGTCAGTAGAGGAGCTTAGCAGATGGTGTCCTGCGCATACTGGATCAGAACCACTGAACACCACAAAAGTGGATCAACAGCAGTGCCGAGCCTCCTCTGCCGAGTTCCTTCGTATTTGCTGCTCCCTGAGGACTGTGGCAGCAAGAGAATGAACATGGGTGCGGCTGTGTATGGGCTGGCCAGAATTAACAACTTGGGAGCGCTGCCTATGAGAGGGCGCATTATGATGATGAGATAGCAAAACAACAATGACAACAACAAAAAGATGTTATCCTAGAAAACCAGACCCTAAGACTGCTCAGAGGATAATATCCAGCATCCAGAAAAGCCAGAAGAGCAGAACCAACAAACTAGCTCCAATTCAACTTGCAACAGTTTTTCAGATTTTTGCTGTTTTGGAGAAATAACTATGTAATGTAACACTATTAAATTTCTAAATTTTTTCCCCTTTGCATTAAAAACACACACAAAAACAAAAAAAACATTTCAGATGTGAGAATTTTCATTAAATTAAAAAAAAACAACCTTCAACCACTGGTGGTTGAAAAAAAAAAGGGAAAGAACTGCGTAGGTCCATGCTCTCTCTGTGGCATTACTCTCAAGCCATTCATTTTGAACCGCTACACGCAGGGTCGTCCCATAACAGTCCCTTACCATAGGAAACTACAAATATCTGGATGTCGTTTTCTTTGAGCCAGCCACGAGAGCAGACTCAGCACTGCTGCAAATGGCTTCTACAGTAGTCGTGGTGCCTGCTGTGATTTAAGACACTGGGGCACTACATACTGAGCCCTCCTCTGATACCAACTGATAAGTCACAGAGCCATGCTGAGCAAGCAACTTCATTTACAGACGAGACTTTCATGGCCCCACCACCCTCATCTATGTCCCCACCCTCCTATGACAGTTTTTATGACGATGAATCTGCTACAAGCACCTTTTGAACACCACTGGACAGCACTTCACCTAAGACAGGGACGAGGGCGGGGCTATACAGTATTCTGGAATTATTCATTATTGTAGGAAGAGGAGGAACACAGCGCTATGGAATTCCATATTGGTTGGGAACAAGATGACAGGGATGTCCTCTCCTGTGCTTGCTTTCATAATATAGCCAGGAGTAAAGCCAGGTGTGAGAGATACCTGCAGAGTCAGAATGGAAATCAGAAGCACCATCAAAGTCGCACACATTGATGAAGCAAATGAAATCCTGTTTGAATTCCCAGTTTTCCCATCCATATCCACTGCACATTCGGGCAATTCCGGACTGACACTGCTGTCAATTCCTGAACTATAATCTTCAAAGTGCACAGGTATGAAAGCCACACCTACCAAATTTAGAACAAAACAAAAAATTATGAAAATAAACTGCAACCTGTTGACGAGCTGCTCAAAAATAGCAAAAAAAAAAAAAAAAATGATAAATCAAGATGGTGGCAAAACACAATGAAAACATAGCCCGTCTGTTTCAAAGAATGAGAAGAATAAGCAGTGGATATGTCACATGCTTCAGCCATCTACTTCACCAGAACCAATGATGATTAAGCAACACTTTGAAAAGAAGTTGTCCCAGAATTTAATGCAAAAATGTAAATGACTGGACAGCATTCACTTGGAAAGCAAACTGGTCTTTACAAATACGGTGACCTGCACTATTATTGGACAGCAACAGCAGCCGTACTGGCATGGACATTTCACAGAAGCAGATTTTACTCGTGACAAAGTCACCGAAGTGATTTATGGTGGTGCTTTTTAACAGAAATTTACATTCTTTTTGCAAAATTCCTTGCAGATGACTCCTGACAACTTGGACTAGGTCAGGTTCAAAATCTCCATCAGTTTAAAATATATCCAAAAGTTGGTGATCAGCTCAAATCAATTCAAATGTGATGCTGCACCCCTCCCCCCCCCCCCCCCCCCCCAAAAAAAAAAAGCAGTAGTAGTCAAATTTCAAACACTGGTTCTCAGTTTTGGAACAGTTCATAAAATATAGACCTCTACCTGTGTGTTAGCCACAACAGGTCAAAACATCCACCGTCTGACTGTCTATGACCACTAAACCCTCTGGAAGACAAGTGGAATTGCTCTCCCTTCAAGTCTGTTGGGCAACAAATTTTGACAGTGTCAGCGACAGGGTGACTGAACAGTAATCTTCAGTGTGGATCAGTCACACAATATTTCTCTGCTGTTGACTTTCATAGCTCTACTGGTGATTGAAAATCAAGGGAAAAAACTGCGTATATCCATGCTCTTTCGTGGCATTGCTCTCAAGCCATTCATTTTGAACCGCCACACGCAGGGTCATCCCATCATAGTCACTTACCATAGGAAACTACCAATATCTCGATGTTGTTGTCTTAGAGCTACCCACCTCCCGGGTTTTCTTTTCTCTGACTGGACTGGAGTCCCAGCAGAGTGCTGTCTCAGTGAGACGAAGCGTGGTCTACCAATAAACTGTGTGTGTCAGCAGCATGCATGCACTGTAGTTGATCAGTGCAGAAACATCAGGGCCAACTCTATGGGGCCTGTGTGGCTTTTACATCTTACTGGGAGTACCAAACACACTGCGTTGTCTTATCCTGGAATACACACTGACTTCTCATTGCACTATGAGTAACTATACTTACATTACCCATCCTTTTTGCTTCCGGAGGAGGTGGGTCAGTAGAAAGTGGAGGGGACAAGTAGATTTTCTTTTTTTTTTCTTTTGGTGCTGCTTGTCCCTAGGACAACTAAAAAACAGGTTTGGTAGTTTTTACCTCTGCATAAGGGTGAGAGTCGAAGGGGAAAGTATTAACGACTTGCAGCCCATGGTCAGTAATTACATAACCAATATGGACAGCAGATTCGGGAGGGGGGGGGGGGGGGGGGGGGTGCTTCTTGTCTCCAGGAAAACTAAAAAAAAAAAAAAAAAAAAAAACTGGTAGTTTCTAACTCTGCACAAGGGTGAGAGTTAAGGTGAAAGTATTAATGACTTGCAGCCCACAATGACAGTAATTACATAGTCGATATGGACAGCAGATTTTTTTTTTTGGGGGGGGGGTGCTACTTGTCTCCAGGAAAACTAACAAAAAAACTGGTAGTTTTCTAACTCTGCACAAGGGTGAGAGTTAAAGGGGAAAGTATTAATGACTTACAGCCCACAATGACAGTAATTACATAACCAATATGGACAGCAGATTTTTTTTTTTTTTTTTTTTTTGGGGGGGGGGGGGGGGGGGGGGGGGGGGGGGGGGGGGGGGGGGGGGGGGGGGGAGGGGAGGGGAGGGTGTTTGCTACTTGTCTCCAGGAAACTAAAAAAAAAAATCTGGTAGTTTCTAGCTCTACACAAGGGTGAGAGTTAAAGGGAAAGTGTTAACAAACTTACAGCCCACAATGATAGTAATTACATAACCAATATGGACAGCAGATTTTGGAGGGGAGGGGGGGGGGGGGGGTTTGCTACTTGTCTCCAGGAAAAACTAAAAAAAAATGTGGTAGTTTCTAGCTCTGCACAAGGTTGAGAGTCGAAGGGGAAAGTATTAACGACTTACAGCCCACAATGACATTACATAACCAATGTAGACAGCTATTTCGGGGAGGGGGGGGGGGGGGGGGGCTGCTACTTGTCTCCAGGAAAACTAAAAAAAAAATCTGGCAGTTTCTAGCTCTGCACATGTGTGAGAGTTGAAGGGGAAAGTATTAACGACTTACAGCCCACAACCACAGTAATTACATAACCGATTTGGACAGCAGATTACTTCTTTTTTTTTTTTTTTTTTTTTTTTTTTTGCTGCTTGTCTTGTCCCCAGTACAACTAAAAATTACCTGGTAGTTTCTAGCTCCACACAAGGGTCAAAGTGGAAGAGAAAAGTATCGACTTCTGAGCCCAGAATGACAGGGTAATTACATAACCGAGATGAACAGCAGACTTTTTTTTCTTTTTTTTTTTTTTTTTTTTTTTTTTATGCTTGTCCCCAGAACAACTTAAAAAAATTACCTTGTACTTTCAATCGTACACAAGGGTAAAGGTCGAAAGGGGGGAAAATGATCAACTCAGAGAGCCCAGAATGGCAGTTTTTACACGAGCGAGACGGACAGCACTTTTACCTGGAAGACAACGCCGGTGACCACCACCTGAACTGCAGCAGCAGGAAGTAGGTGGTGGGGGGTCGTAGTTGGCCAGGTTGGTGAACTGCAGGTTGTTGTACAGACAGTACATACCCGCGGGGATGAAAGTACAGCATCAGGACTGAAACAGTTTGAACAGGTCACAATCTACATGTGTTCACCTCCCAGGACAACAGACTGTGGAAGAAAACACACACAAAAGTACGCACGCACGCACGCACGCACACACACACACTTGCGTGCGCACACACACATATGTGCATGCACGCACGTGCGCACACACACACACACACATACACACACACACACACACACACGCATGCAAACGAACAAAAAGAATGAAAAAAAAAAGGGGGGGGGGGGGGGGGGTTCAACTGAGAAACCAATATTCAATACAGTCTTTTGTGAAATATAGAAGGCTGTCAAGTTAATCTAAACAGTCTAGCAAAACTTAGACTCTATATAAGAAATTTACTGACATCAGAACAAATCAAAACAAAAAAAAACAACAACAAAAAACTTTCACTAATCTGTTGACACCAAAACAAAAAAACTTTAACCATACAAGATCTGACCTGTGGGAAACAATGTTATCCCATTCCACTTTTTGAAAATTAATGTGACATGAAAAGATGTTAAAACTCGACCGTAAAATAAGAAAAATTGTGAGAACCAGTTAACAGATGAATGCAAGCACATGCTGCTTTAAATACATGCACACACGCATGCAAACATGCACACACGCATGCATGCACACACACACACACACACACACACACACACACATATATATTCCATTTTCAATCACAACAATAATGCACAAATAAACATAAACAGTCATGCTCCATATCTCAGGGCAGTCAGTGCACTATGCATCGTTCTACTCACCTTTTGTATTTTTGAAAAACTCTGCTGAAAAACTCAGTCACCGTGTGGCTGAAAAAAAAAAAAAAAAAAAAACAACATACTTCACTTACAATGACTATTACTACAACGCACAGACAAAAAGTATGAACGCTGCATATTAACAACAGATTCCTTCTACTGAACACCAACAAACTGAAAATGACATTCTGAAGGAAAAAAAAAAATAGAGGTGAAGGAGAGAAAAAGGAGAGGGGGTGGGGAAGAGGCGGGGGGGGGGGGGGGAGGGGGGCCCCCCTACAACACAACACTTAAGCACACACATGTAAAGTGCAACACTAAGAGTCACCTGGGATGAAAAAAGAAGCCTTTTTACACATGCAAAGTGTGACACTAACAGAGTCACTGGGATGAAAAGAAGCCTTTTTACACATGTAAAGTGCAATACTATCAGAGTCACTTGGATGGTTGAAAAAAAAAAAAAAGCTTTTTTTGTAAAGTGCAACACTAACAGAGTCACTTGGATGGTTTGAAAAAAAAAAAAAAAGCTTTTTTTTTTCTTATTAGGAGTGTCTGAGAAGTGAGATGTGACCCAATCACTTCACACTCTGCAGCCACCGCACCAGTGAAGATGACCAGCTCCTTGTGAGCTGCAGGTGCTCAGGTTGCGACAAGGTGAGTCTGGATGTGGCTGTGCAGCTGTGAGAATGAGCAGAATGGGTGTAAAGCCACCGACAGCCACACACACACACACACACACACACACACACACACACACACACACACTGATTGCCTTTGTCTGATGATGCTTTTCTTTCACTTAAATATGGATGGATCATTCAGCTGGACATCAGCTTTGCTACAGTCTTGAGACCTGACTTCAATTCACCTGTGGACGCCAACCTCATAAACAACCCTTGTTGAAAGTCTCCTCCTTTAGTTTTTACCCCTACAGAGAGAAAAGCACGACAGAACAGGACAGAACCAGCCCCATGCAGTTGAAAAAAGATATGGAAACTAGAGGGCCACTTGGGCAAATGCAGACCTCCACAAAAGTTGTGATCAGATCCTTCACTATGATAAAGATTCATAATTAAAACAGGTCTGTCCTTGCGGGGCCCCGTGTCAGCTTGCCTCCAAGCTTCCTGTATATCGATCGATTCCACAGTGTTTGCTTCGTGTACTGGAACAGACCATGGGAAATTCCTTTGATACGGATCCACACCACCAATCCACACCACAAAATTTCATGGGTTGATCTTGGGCCATCTTCCTGCTTTCCACCAAGTTTAGTTAAAAATCATGCAAATGACTTTTGACTGCTGATCTTCTATGACTGAAACATCACAGATTTTTCTTCTGTTTGTTTTTTTTTTCTCCATTGTTAAATTTCTGAGCATCCTCAAAGATAGTTTGTTAGTTAAAATCCTTTCAGCGTTATTTCCATAATCTGATCATAGGTTCATGTTAAAGTTAGCGTCCCAACGCCTAACGAACTGTTAGAGGCTTAATACGTCTTGGGCCCGGCATGATGGAGCGGAAAGAAGTGGATCCCTTTCATTCCAATGCATTAACCTTCCACGGCCTGAATCCATGAACCCATTTATTCCTGCATGGACAGAGGATTTTAAAGCCACAAAAATGCGACCCCATGATTCGTTTTAACTCAAGAACATTGGCTCCCACGGCAAACGTTCAAACTGATGGACAACGGACCCTTCTGAACAATGCTAACAACAGTCACAGACCAAGACCAATGTACACAGGTAGAAAGCAAAACCTACTTGACTTGAGGTAACAATTGCCTTAATAAGACAAAAGAGACATAGAACGTGGACATCTTACATGTATACATTAAGTCTCTCTCTCTCTCTCTCTCTCTCTCTCTCTCCCCCCCCCCCCCCCCCCCCCCCCCCCCCCCCCCCCTCTCTCTCTCTATTTTTGCTTTGCTTGTTGCTTAACCAAGCATGGAGGTAAACATAACAGAGTGCTATATCCTTCTTGCATATGTACATCCACCACTCACAATCTCTCACACACACACACACACACCCACCCCCACCCCCACCCCCACTCTCTCTCTCTGTTTGTTGGCTTTGCTTTTTGCTCAACCAAAGCGTGGAGGAAAAACAACAATCAGAGCACTACATCTTTCTTACATATGTACACCCACCACTCACAATCTCTCAGTTTCTCCCCCCCCCCCCTCCCTCTCTCCCCTCTCATCCTCCCACCCCCCCCCACCCCCTCTCTCTCTCTCTCTCTCTCTCTCTCTCTCTCTCTCCTCTTCCCCTCCCTTCCCTTCCCTCCCTACCCCTCTTCTCCTCTCTCCTCTCTCTCTCTCTCCCCCCTTCCTCTCTCTCTCCCCCCCCTCCCTCTCTCTCTCTTCATTTGCCCTGCTATTTTTCCACCAAATAATGCAAGTCAAGAAATGTATTCCCTGCTACTCAGTAAAGTATGAAACATGGGCGTGCTGCTGTTAGTTTTGTTCTTGGTAAGGACAACATTTGCTACCACTGGAGAACATGGGCATGTTGTCACTAGTTTTGTTCTTGTTTGGGACAAAATTCACCACCAGCAAAGAACATGGGGCATGTTGCCATCAGTTTTGTTCTTGTTTGGGACAAAATTCACTACCAGCAAAATTCACTACCAGCAAAGAACATGGGCATGTTGTCACTAGTTTTGTTCTTGTTTGGGACAAAATTCACCACCAGCAAAGAACATGGGGCATGTTGCAATTAGTTTTGTTCTTGTTTGGGACAAAATCACTACCAGCAAAATTCACTACCAGCAAAGAACATGGGCATGTTGTCACTAGTTTTGTTCTTGTTTGGGACAAAATTCACCACCAGCAAAGAACATGGGCATGCTGCCATTAGTTTTGTTCTTGTCAGGGACAAAACTCACTACCAAAAGATTTCCATCAGGTTTCTTCGCACCAGACATTGACTCAGGATTATGTGCAAACACTAAAACAGGAACCAAAATGTGACAAGAGAAAAAAAGGGAGAAAAGCTTTGTGTGCATGTGTGTGTGTGTGTGTGTGTGTGTGTGTGTGTGTGTGTTAGTGTATCTTACGTGAGAGAGAGGACGACAAGTGTCACATCAGAAATTCTTCTGTCATATTTATCAATCGATTTGACACCAACGCTGTAAATTCTGAGTTCAGCGTTTGAAAGGTTCCTCAGCTGGTGTGCAGTGCTGCCATCTTGTGAGCTGATGGCCTTCGAATAGCTAACTGTTGTGAGGCTGTCTTTCACTGGTCAATAAACTGCCTAATATCATATGTCAGAGACATGTGTTCCATTAGGTTCAATATATAATGTTGAATAAGATGTGTGGGCACATATGCATACACCCACAGACATGTACACGCATGAACGCATGCATGCGCACATACAAACGCACTGTGGATAAAAAACAGGGATACTGAAACACTCTCTCTGAGAGAGCAGAACGCAAGAACACACACACACACACACACACACACACACACACACACACACACACACACATGAGTGCATATGCACACACATGCACACACATGTACGCACATGCACGCACATACATTCATTCTGTCTGTCTCTCTGTCTGTCTGTCTCTCTCTGTCTGTCTGTCTCTCTCTCTCTCTCTCTCTCTCTCTCTCTCTCTCTCTTTGAAGCTGAGCATCAAAAGTTTGATAAAATCATTCAGAAAGAGAATACTCACTCTCTCTCTCCTCTCTCTCTCACAACACACACACACACACACACACACACACACACACACACACTCTCTCTCTCTCTCTCTCAAATGATTTAAAAACAAAACCAGAAAAACTCTTTGAGGCAAAGCATCAAAGCCTATATCTTTGTTTGATACAATCATTCAGAAAGAGAGCACACACACACACACACACACACACACACACACACACACACACACACATGCTCTCTCTCTCTCTCTCTCTCTCTCTCTCTCTCTCTCTCTCTCTCTCTCTCTCTCTCTCTCTCTCAGGAGTTAAAACCAAAAAAAGCCTCTTTGAGGCAGAGGCACACACACACACACACACACACACACACACACACACACACACACACACACACACAAAGCACACACACACTAACACTAACAACAACAGTATCAACAACAAAAAGCAGCGATAACCACTATAACAACTGTCTTCACAAGCATGAATTTGCCGCCTTGCTGGATACCAGTGCTCCACGTCTCCAACACAAGTCCTACGTCTGGGGCAGAAGTGTATTAACAAAGTGAATATGCACGCACGCAGACACATGCTCGATGATACCACCTCGCCAAAACCTTACTTGTGGTTTGAGCATTTCACATTGGCTGAAAGAAAGGGAAAATACAGAGACATGTGCACACACGCACGCACACACACGCACATGCACGCACGCACGCACGCACGCACACACACACACACACACACACACGCGCACACACACACACACACACAAACACACACACACTCGCAAACATGCACACACACGAATACACACACATAAATACCACTGCCACAACTAACGCTACCACAAAAAAAAGAAAAAAAAAAACCCTTGTCCCTTATATATTTAACCCCAGCAGCACCCACTCCAATCTCCAATGCATACAAAATTGTTCATTGCAATAAATTTACAAAACACAACACTCACTCACACACACACACACACACACACACACACACACACACACACCACACATGCACGCACACACATGCACACCACGCGCACACACACACACACAGATACATAAACATTTAAGGGGGGGGGGGGGGGGGGGGGTGGGGGGGGGCTCCTGAAACTGTGTGAAAAGCATTTCAATGAGCTGAAAGGATTGTGTAAAGAATGTGTTTTATTATAATACGGATGGCAGGATTTTCCACTGGAGTCTCTCTCCCCCCCCCCCCCTTCCCCCTCCATCCTTGACCCAAATCAGTATAACACAGCTTTTTATTGACATACCTGCGACTTTCTCTCTCTCTCTCTCACACACACACACACACACACACACACACACACACACACACACACATCCTGAATAGGACCACCCAAATCACATATGCATGAGGCGAAAAAAATATGAACCAACAAAAAATGTATAACATCTCCAAGCATCAAAAGCAAAGATTCCATACTCAGAAAGAAAGAAACCAAACACAGATACCCTCTCACATCTTCAAATAAATAGATAAAAATTCAAAAAATTAATAAAAGAAAAACACTAAAAAACTACGCATGTGTTCATAGGCATGTGACAACTGTCAATGACATGTGCCTGTGATCCATAACCATACCCACACCATAGGGGGAAAAAAATGTAGTGTTCAACAACAAATCTGTTTGCCTGTGTTCATGCCTGCGCTCACAAGCACCCACGCGCATGAGCATTCAAGTTAGTGTCAGAATAAACAAGAAAGAGAAAAAAGAGAGAGAGGAGAGTGAGGGAGAGAGAGAGAGAGACAGAGAGAGACAGGCAGAGTCAAAGACAGAAACAGAGAGAGAGCGAGTGGGTGAGAATGAGGGAGAAGCAGAAGAAGAATGCGAGAAGGAGAAGAAGAAGGAGAAGAAGAAAGAAGAGCCCAAACCAAAGGGGGACAAAAGAAGTAACAAAAAAAAAAATACACATACATTCCCCATCCCATCCACAACACCGAACAAAAAAAAAAAAAAGGACAAAAAAAAAAAAAAAAACAGCACAGCACATCAATACAACGCAGGCCACAAGCAATATCTATATAGTTGGCCTAATGGTATTAAAGCCTACGAACAAACTTGCAAGCAGAAAGAAATAATCCCATTTTCAGAGTCACAGAAGACCAGAACTCCTTGGGGCATATCCACTAAATCTCTTCCTTCCAGAGGACTCAAAACATGCTACGAAAAACAACCTTACCTTCCTCCCCCTCCCCCTTCCCTCCCAATGGGCTTGTTCTTAAACAGAATACTTTACAACAAGCGATCCTAGGATTTTTCTAAACTAGTTTTCTATTCCCTCATAAATCTTAACAGTCCTGAGGTCATTCTTCTCCTCAAAAAATCTTGTGAAGCACAGAAGTGGGACAAAAGGCAGATAGATACTAGATGGGAAAAAAAAAAAAAAGATATTTTCTCGTCACTCTCTCATAACACACGGGAGAGATGGCTCATAGGACAAGGAGACATGAGGAACAAAGGACATTGCTCCACATCATCTCCCGCAATGCCTGTAGGCGGTGCAGAGGGCATCCCCTCCTCCCCCCCCCCCCCCCACTCACACACACCAACCCATCGTTTAAAATACAAGAAAGACACAAAGGACAGAACGACAGGAGGAGGGAAGCTAAAAGGTATCTCCCATTTATCCCCCTCTCACCAATAAAACAGAGGAGGATGGACCAATGACTGAGAAGCCAAATCACTCCATCTCCATCCACGTCAAAACCCCAAAATATGTAAAAACTATAAGCATGTACAAACCACACACTCCAGGAAGACAGCCAATGTTCAATGTTCACGCATTATAGTCTTGTCTTGTTGTCAACACTACTTCCATACTACGTGAAGGGGAGATGGGGAGGACAAGAAATGGGTGGAGGGAAGAGGAATAAAAAAAAAAACACTGTGCACAACACAGGGGGATAGGCTTAAAGATAAATACTGAATAAATACCATCACTCAGAAACTCTACAACAGCAACAACAACAACAACAACAACAAATCAAATCAGTTTGCTGCATTTCATTCTGCAGCACTGCATCTAAACCGCAGTCAGTCTGCAGTTGAAGAGTTTCTCCACTGTTTCATTTTGCGATAACTTTCGTGTTCGACGCCCAAGCATCCACTGTGGCCGAACCCTGTCGGGCATCTTTCAGCAGTTTCTCGTTAGCTGCAGTCAAGTCTTCTTCGATAAAAAAGTCTTCATCAGTTATCTTTGAGTATTCAGCATTCTGACCGAATCTCGTCTTGTTTGTGGGTGGGAAAACAGACATGGATCTGTCAAGGCCTGTGGATGCCTGGCGTTTTTCTGCCAACTCGGTGGGCCACCTCAGTGTCCTCCCCACACTGACCCCCACATCAATCAGATCAGTTTAAATCTTGCACTTTTTTTTTTTTGGGTTTGTTTCTTTTAGTGCAAGCACCTAAAGACTCTCTGCTTGTCACGGCAGTTTTGTTCATTTTTAGTTTTTCTTCACTTTGCATTTAAGGACGGGAGAGTTTAATTAGGACAGTATGCCTGTGAAGCCTTGGCCAGCTAGGACAAACTCACCTGCCTAGTTGTGTTCATTTGGGCCTGTGTTTGTGTTTGTTACATGCCTTTTGTGCTAGGTTTGTATTTTGCTATCTGTAAGGCGTTAGTTGGTGGATTATTGTATGTGAACGGTGGTCTGTTAACTCGTGTTAGCTTGCTAGATAGAGAGGAGTCAGTTGGTGTTTAGTTCCCCTCTCTGCAACAGTCGGTCTGCAGTTAGGGTGGTTAAAGCCAGTTCTCTGGTTAATGGTTTTACCTGTAGTTGGACTTTGTGTCCTAGAGGTGAAACAGTTTTCTATGTGTCTATGTTAGTGTTGCGACCCTCTATTCCTCTCAGTCGGCAGGGGTAGGTTGCATTTCTGTTCTTATGTGTGGTGCTTCCAGTCATTAGTGTACAGTACCATGTGTCCTATGTATCCTTGTTTAGTCCAAGGCATGCACACCTATTACTGACTAGCCTGGTTAGGTTGATGTGATTGTATATAATAAGTAAATAGCTATAAGGCATGGATATTTATGGATAAGGGCTTATTGTTTGTGTGCAACAGCTCAGACCCATATTGAGGTGCTTTTTGCATGTAAACATATTTTGGAAATTCTTCTTCCTCCGATCTTACAAGAAAAAAAAAACATAATAAAGTTTGTACAGATATGACATAACCAATGACCTAAAAAATGATTTACGTCATTTTTGTTTTGTGGTAATTGGGGGTGAGCGGTTCAAAGGAGCAGAGACGTGGACTGGCCGTGTGTGAAGCATAAGAAAAATATCATCAGACATGAGAATGATGCTGGTTGTTCGGCTTCTGGGTTTTGTGACTGTATGGCTTAGTCAAGGAGTCGCAGATGCTTTAGGTTTCGGGCGACTCTTCTAGGCTGACGATCCGGTCACAACGTGCGGAGCGAGCGTAGCTGGTGGGCATTCTTGGCTGCAGTTTTCCTGCAAGACTCGGTGGTCAAGTGCTGACTCGTTGCCCTTGAATCGACCTCCAGGGAGTTGGGTGGTGAGTCAGTCCGCGGCTATACTATACATGTCCTCTGTCTCATCAGCATACCAGTGTCAGCCATCTTTTCGCAGTCATTCGTCTTCAGCAAGTATGGCTGGTGGGGTTCTCTCTGCAACAGCCTTCTGATAATCCTCAACTATGCTACAAGCCTCCTGCTCCATCAGCTTCCAAAGTTGTTCATTTCCAGTCGTCGGCATTGTTTAGTTACATCGTCTGTTCATTCAGTTCAATGTAGTTACAGTGTAATTGCGGTCATCTGTCTACATTCATTCATCATTGTTTCAAGTCAAGCTTGGGGCAGCAACGTGATTAGGTGGTGCACTATAATACACGTGTCATGTTTGTGGCAGTTGATGTGACTCCGGTGTTTTTCTCTTCATGAGGGCCGAGTTACATCATCTATTTTGTTCAGTTCAATGTAGTTGCAGTGTAATTGCAGTCATACATCTACATTCATTCATCGATGCGTTTCAAGTTGAGTTTGGGACCAGCAACGTGATTAGGTGGTGTCATATGATACAAGTGTCATCTTTGTGGCATTTGCTGTGACTGTGGCGTTTTCCTCTTCACGAGTGCCGAATTGATTGTAAAGAAGTAGTCTGGAGACTTCAAGATTTTTTTTTTCTATTTGTCGTTGACTGCATTCCACCTTCGTCATTCTTCATTTTTGGAACGTTATTCTTTAACACCTTCTGTGGATCATTCCTTTGTGCGCACTTGAAGTTTTAAATAACTTTATGTCATGTAATACTATGTTGTTTCCTTGGTGCTGCCTCGGGTGGCGCTACGTGGGTTTATTTGTAATCAGTGTGTATGATGCGTCATGTTTTGTTTGGGACATGAAATGTGTGAATGAAAGAGAATAAAATTCGTGTGAATGACATCTGTTCAAAGACTTCTCATTTAATTAGTGAAAAGGGGGCGCTAGAACTGATAGGTCTATTTCTCGTCTTTCCCACTCCAGTTCAAGTCTTAGCAAGCTTGACACTGCTACCTCGGGTTCAGACTCCGCAGCGTTTCCAAAATTTCCATGCTGTCCCATATCATTCTACTGTCTGCATAACGATGCAAGTTGTTCATCTTGGGTATCAAGTTGCCAGAAACGGTGGGCGCTGGTTCTTTTCAGAACAGGTATCTCCTCACAGGTTTCTTTGACTCTCACTTTCATTCATCCTTTCCTCGATCACCTCAAATTTTCGATCGCTGACAAACATCCATGTCAGATTAAATTTCGTTCTTCAGTGTCCTAAATGTCCTTTTTTGATGCTAGACTTTCCTGTAGTCTGTCCTTATGACTATTTAGTTCAGCCATTACACCTGACATCTGTAGTTCCCATTCATCAGTTTCCACCTCAAAGTTCAATTTTTATTTACCTGATTGCCAATATCTAGACTATTGCTTTTGCAGTTAAAAGAGCCAGCGGCCTTTCTTCTGAACAGACTGAAAAATCTTTTGCACCGAGACATACACCTGCAACCTAAAAGTTCAATTTCTTTATTTGGTTGAACGCCAATATCGGGACTAACGCTTTCACTGTCGAAAGAGCAAACTGCCTTTCTTCTTGAACAAACTAAAAAAAAAAAAAGCTTTTATACGGAGACATAATGATTAACTGTCAATGTGTCCCACATAGGGTTTCAGCTTTTGTGCACCACATATTTCTGTCAGGCTGATGTAGATCAATATCCCTCCCTCCTGTCCTTTCCCTTCCTCCATCCCTCCCATCCCCATTCATTTCATTATTAAATCCTTTGTTTAACATTTATGGAGCACTGGCATGCTTGACTGCACACTCATATTGACCTACAAAAATACATGTCAGATGTCTGCGAATAGTTACCTTTCTTTTCATCAGAAAAAAAAGAAACAAAATATGAACACACGAGAGAGGATTGGTTGTATGAAGAACATCAAACAAACAGGGTTAAGCACAAAAAAGAAAGGCCTCCTTGGCGTACACCAACAGTTGGTGAGAGCAGAGCAGAGACAGGTCCGTTCTCCTTGGCTACAACAGCTCTCGTCCTTAAGCCAGTTAAGGGCTCGCTTTTGTGTGAACAATACAGTTTAAGCATTTTGCAAGTACTCATGAACACAGTTCTAATTTTCAAGGACTTGAAATGGAAGGTAAAAATCCTACGGAGTTTAAAAGACCTTTGAGGACTGTACAAACCCTGCACACACACACACACACACACTCACATGCACACACACACACACACACACACACACGCACACACACACACACACACACACCCATACACACAAACACACACACACACACCACACACACACACACACACACACACGCACAGCATGGAGCATTATTCTTTGAGGTAGATTGCCAAAGAAGCCACCAGTTTGAGACATTCGGCTAGCAAGACGACGACACACACACACACACACACACACACACACACACAGCATGGAGCATTACTCTTTGAGGTAGAGCGTCAAGGAAGCCACCAGTTTAAGACATTCGGTCAGCAAGACGACCAGCACGGTGCTGTAGCTGTAGCTGTTGTCTTTGGACTTGGACATGGTCACCAGAATGCCTGCAACATCCACAGGCAACCACCACTGAACATTACATTACATGGTGTTCAACCAGGGACTGAGCCCTCCTCCCTCTCTGAGTCTCACTCACTCTGTGTGTGGGTCTATGAGTGTGTGTGTGTGGTGGGGGGGGGGGGGGGAGGGTCTATGAGTGTGTGAGTGTGTGTGTGTGTGTGTGTGTGTGTGTGTGTGTGTGTGTGTGTGTGTGTGTGAGAGAGTGAGTGTGTGTGTGCACGCACATGCATGCATGCATGCATGGGTGCATGCGTGCGTGTGTGTGTGCGTGTGCATACATGCGTATGTGTGCACACATGTGCATGCATATGTGTGTGCCTGTGCGCGGGCATGTGTGAGAGTATGCATATGCCTGCATGTATGACTGTGTTTGTATGTACATGTGCAAGAATGTCTCTATGTGTGTGATCTCTCTATCTGTCAAACTCATGCATCAAACACAAAAAAGGGCACACACACACACATACACACACACACACACACACACACACACACACACATACCATAGACAAAGACTGTCAACTGACTAATAACAAGCCCAAACACCCTGCAATTTCACTTCACACTTTTTCTTAACTTGCAACTCTCCTTCCTGAAGGAACAAATTGAAATTTGCCCTTCAATCATTTAACGACTCTTCATCTGTCCCAGATGAGGTCCATTTTGATCTCAAACATCTTGCCCCCAAATCTCTGCCCCAACTGTTCACAAGCTCTATAATATTACCTGGACTACAGCATCCTCCAGGTTTATGTGGGGAACTGATGACAGCAAACTTGTTAGAATTTGGTGCAAACCCACATTTACAACCTGGGTCTACTGAATAAAGGACTGCTTGATCTTGATGGAAGTTGGTGCTCTCACATGCACTCTTCAAGGTATTATTATACTAATATAATAATAATATCATAATGATAATAACACAGCATTTACAAATAATATAAATAATGATAATAACACAGCATTTACAAATAATATAGATAATGATAATAGCATAGCATTTAAAAGTGCCTTGTCAAAGGTTCTAGGCGCCAACAATCCACACTCTCGTGTACACAACGGGCTGCCTGCCCGGTAGTGCCGACTGAAGAGCTGCCTGCCGGTGCATCATTTAGTCGTTTCCTGTGTCATCCAGTCAAACAGCATTCACACAATTTTCTTTACTTCCGTCATTCTTTCAATTTCTCACACAGGGTGCATGCTATGTGTAACATGTCATCCATACCAATGGCCAACTGGCCTCCTCTTAAGAAAGTTGATGATGGGACTTTACCTGTGTGTAAGATGCAGTGCGTGCGTTTGCACACGGAACCTCAATTTACTGTCTCATTTGAAGGACTACTTGGGAAATGGAGTCAGAACTAATGTTAACTCCAAGGGAAAAATCTCCCTTTACCAAACGGCCCTGTGGAGATTTGAACCCACAACCCCAGGATCATGAGTCGGGCATGCTACCAACTGAGCTTATTCCTGCCCCACAAGATTCTCACCTGGTAGTTACTCTCAGGACTTTCATGCTTTCAAAGGACATTGATTCCAGCTAATCCATACACATACTTTCGAGGACACAGATGCAAGAAAATCTACATGCCGCCAGACCCAAACATACAGTCTCATCAACACTGTCATACTACTGAAATGAAAATGTCTGAGACTAGAAAGCAACTGAGATCACAGAGCTCTAGAAAGATCAAACACATCAAGGAAAAAAAAGATCAACTTCCAACCAGGGGAAGTAATAGAAGTAGCATGCACTGAAAGAGTTACTCCCAATGTAATTTCTTTTTTACAGCATATGGAAAAAAAAAACTTGAACTTTCAAAATATGAATCACTACAAAGTTATAACATTCCATGAAATTATATTACTTCATAGACAGTTATCCACTTCAACAACAAAGTTATAACATTCATGAAAATTATATTACTTCATAGACAGTTATCCACTTCAACAACAAAGTTACAACATTCTATGAAATCATATTACTTCATAGACAGTTATCCACTTCAGCTACAAGTTATAACATTCCATGAAATTATATTACTTCATAGACAGTTATCCACTTCAAAACTACTAAGTTATAACATTCCATGAAATTATATTACTTCATAAACAGTTATCACTTCCTGAACAAAAACTTCAATGTTAATGTTCAGAGATGAGTTTGTTACAATCTTGCTAAACTTGTGCCAGAACCACTCTTAAATAGGAACCACATCATACATCCGCACCAACCTTTCATGCATCCGTCTGTAGGCACCTTCCATCTTTGCATCTTTGCACTGAGTTTGACTACAATCAGTTCTGTAGTTTGTGTGTGCATATTCCATCTTTTCACCAAGTTTGACTACAATCAGTTCTGTAGTTTGTGTGTGCATGTTCCATCTTTTCACTGAGTTTGACTACAATCAGTTGTGTAGTTTGTCACTATAAGAAGTTGTGTAGTTTGTCACTACAATCAGTTCTGTAGTTCTATAGTTTGTGATTACAATCAGTTCTATAGTTTGCAACTACCATCAGTACTGTAGTTCTATAGTTTGTGACTACAATCAGTTCTGTAGCTTGTGTGTGCACGTTCCATCTTTTCACCGAGTCTGACTTCAACCAGTTATGTATTTTGTGACTACGATTAGTACTGTAGTTTGTGTGTGCACGTTCCACCTTTCTGTGGAGTTTGACTACAATTAGTTCTGTAGTTTATGACTACAATCAGGTCTGTAATTTGTGACTACAATCAGTTTTGTAGTTTGTGACTACAATCAGTTCTGTAATTTGTGACTACTATCAGTTCTATAGTTTGTGACTACAATCAGTTCTGTAGTTTGTGCTACAATCAATTTCTGTAGTTTGTGCTACAATCAGTTCTGTAGTTTGTGCTACAATCAGTTCTGTAGTTTGTGACCACAATCAGTTCTGCAGTTCTATAGTTTGTGACCACAATCAGTTCTGTAGTTTGTGACCACAATCAGTTATGTAGTTCTATAGTTTGTGACCACAATCAGTTCTGTAGTTTGTGACTACAATCAGTTTTGTATTTGTGACCACAATCAGTTCTGCAGTTCTTTTTTAGTTTGTGACTACAATTAGTTCTGTAGTTTGTGACCACAATCAGTTCTGCAGTTCTATAGTTTGTGACCACAATCAGTTCTGTAGTTTGTGAACACAATCAGTTCTGTAGTTTGTGACTACCGTCAGTCTTGTAGTTTGTGAATAATATCAGTTCTGTAGTTCTATAGTTTGTGACCACAATCAGTTCTGTAGTTTGTGACCACAAAACAGTTCTGTAGTTTGTGAACACAATCAGTTTTGTAGCTCTATAGCTTGTGACCATGATGAATCAGTTCTGTAGTTTGTGAACACAATCAGTTCTGTAGCTCTATGGTTTGTGACCACAATCAGTTCTGTAGTTTGTGACTACAATCAGTTCTGTAGTTTGTGACTACCATCAGTTCTGTAGTTTGTGACTACAATCAGTTCTGTAGTTCTATAGTTTGTGACCACAATCAGTTATGTAGTTCTATAGTTTGTGACTACAATCAGTTCTGTAGTTTGTTACCACAATTAGTTATGTAGTTCTATAGTTTGTGACTACAATCAGTTCTGTAGTTTGTGACCACAATCAGTTCTGTAGTTCTATAGTTTGTGACAACAATTAGTTCTGTAGTTTGTGACTACAATCAGTTCTGTAGTAGTCTATAGTTTGTGACTACAATCAGTTTTGTAGTTTATGACCACAATCAGTTCTGTAGTTCTATAGTTTGTGACTACAATTAGTTCTGTAGTTTGTGACCACAATCAGTTCTGTAGTTCTATAGTTTGTGACCACAAGCAGTTCTGCCGTGTTGTGTTTGATATTCCTGACTGACAATCAGTCACTGAAGGTGAAAACATACATTTTCATGACAGAGCTAATTTACATTGCCAATGATTAAAAAAATAAATAAATAAAAAATTTCCACACTGAACACCTGCTTGGCCACCTGGGCCATGGCTGTGGCATATTCACGCTGTAATCATAGACATTGATTATTCTTTTTCATTTTGGGTAAGGGCAGCAGAAATTGTTGTAGATCTCCATGAATACAGATGGGTAACTATTGCTTTGAGTTCACATGACATGCAAATAACTAGTGCGTGTGTGTGTGTGTGTGTGTGTGTGTGTGTGTGTGTGTGTGAGTGTGTGTGTGTGTGTGTGTGTGTGTGTGTGTGTGTGTGTGTGTGTGTGTGCTTGCACGTGTGTGTGTGTGTGCACGTGCACGTGTGTGTGTGTGTGTGTGTGTGTGTGTGTGAGTGTATGTGCGTGTGTGTGTGTGTGTGTATGTGCACGCGCGCGCGTGTGTGTACGTGTGTGTGTGTGTGTGTGTCTGTGTCTGTGTGTGTGTGTGTGGAGGGGCGGCATGACCCAGTGTGTGCCTGTGAGCACTATAATACCTACAAATATTTCAGTACTAGTATGAACATGCGTACTTCCAGAATAGTCTACAGATCTTTTTTTTTCCTAATGCGTACATATACTGATGCGCTTACAAAATAAGTGGTGATATCACCACTGCACCTCAGTGAGATTAATTCTATCACATATTTTCTCTTTCCATAGTATGTTCTCACTGAACACCTCATTACACCCACAGACACAGCTGGATGTGCTTGCACACACATCTAGATATATGCTTGTGCACACACTTAAATATGCTTGCACACACATCTAGATACATATGCACACATTTTTTTTCATATACATACAAAATATATACGATCTACTGCCACAACAAGAAAAAAAAAAGTTTTTTTTTTTAAAATTACACTGAAATTTCAGCATGCTTGTTAAGTGATCACTAAAGAAAAGTTCCTTTAAAATGGTACTGTCATTCACACCAAATACATTCAGCGTAAGTTTCTTTCTGTTATTCAGTGGTGACTTGTAACAAATGATAACAGCACACTTTTATAGTGCTTTCCAAAATCTGAATAAGAAACCATGTACACATCTCTTTTTTTTTTTCAACTCGAACATGCACGCTCTCACCTTTCCTTCTCTGGGTTTATATGACTCGACACCATGACTAAGCTCACACCACACCACACACACACACACACACACACACACACACACCCACACACACACACACACACACACACACACACACCATACTCTCTCACACACACACACACACACACACACACACACACACACACACACACACACACACACACACACACTCACAAATACCATAAGAAAGCACATGAACAAGAAGGGTATCATGGAAAAGGAATTGAAGGATTCAGGTTTTAAGGATGAGAATGCGGAATGCTGTACTGGACTGTGGCCAAAACAGAGCTGGGCAGTGAGTTCAGGGTATGTGCAGCAGATGCACTACAGTGCTAACTGCACC
>JADBJO010004418.1:107500-115000 GCA_016801955.1 Conus betulinus | reverse complement strand
ATGTTGGGACTATAATGATTGTAGTTCAAGTCTCCATCTTTCTTTTTCATCTACCTCGTGCCATATTGTGGAACTGCAGATCAACCTGGCTGTATTTTCAAACACAAAGTGCTAGGATGTAATGATAGTATAAACTTTTCACAAAAGTTAAGCTTTAAAGACTGTTTTCTCTTTGATATGCGACTGGAGGACTCTAAATTTCTGAAACTAGTGAAAGTAAAAAAGAAAAAAAAGGTGGGAGTATCAAAATACTTCTCTTGAATCTTTGACCTTTTTTTTTAGGAGACTGTTTATTTACTCAATATTTTGTTCACATGAATGCCTTCATACTTTGCAAAAATGGAGTTTTTCTAACCAGCTTTCATCCTTCTTATGGCAATATGATGACCACAGTCAAATTAGGCAACATAGTGAACATTATCTAGGTCTAAATAAATAAATTCATTTCTCTTCACACCATACATATCATTCCTGAATAAACCTGAGATTCTCTCATAACTCATGACAAGAGGACAACAGCTGTAGCATTCATTTCAGAAAAAAGAATATTGATCACTTCCCATTCAATAGTATGTACCAAAGTCTCCCTTTTCTACGCTGGTCTATTGCTTGGTTCCGGTGGCTTGCACATCGCGGGTCTGGCCACACACATTCCACATCAACAGCCAATGTTTTCTTTCAGTTTCACTGAACACAAGGATGAATGTGTGTGATGTGTACTCAGTCTGGCCACACACATTCCATATTCATGATATTGACAGCCAATGTTTTCTTCCATGAACACAAGGATGAATGTGTGATGTGTACATCTATAGTCACAATGGTGGGCTCATCAAGCCCTTGATCAGCAGCTATTTCCAAGCGGCAAGCAGCCAAAGACCAGCTGTGTACCAGACCTAGCGAACTACTATGGGGTTCACACCATGTTGCTTGTAGTTATAGCCCAGCTGACCGCAGAGGTCCGTATCAGGGCTGTCACCTCATTGGATTCAACTCCCAAAACAGTTTACACACACACACACGCACACATGCACACACACGCACGCATGCACACACGCACGCATGCATGCATGCACACACACACACACACAAACACACACACACTGTTTCATCTAAACAGATTTTCTATTTCTAAAAAAGAAAAGAAACAAAAAAAAAAAAGAAAAACCTTGCTGGAAATTTTGCTAAAATCTTCCATGAAACCTTAGATAGAAGACAAATCTCTCTCTCTTCTAGAAACTCAAAAAAATCACATCCAGTGGGAGACCTCTGAACAAAGTTTTCATGGAGACTGCTGTAAAATGTTTATTATCTTACCAATGTAAGTCCCAACACTGTGTATGAAAATGTTTTATGGCGATCATGGAGCTTCTTCCCCTCTCAAGAGATACAAGTGGCCGTAAAAGAAGTGACCAGTGTGCGCATGGCACAAGACTGTTCTTTCTTTACAGCTGCCAGTGGTACACAGAAAATTCTCTGAGTTGTGTAGAGTTCAAGATATGGACAGATTTGGAACAGTTTGTTATGCACCTGTAAGTTCCATTCCTCTTGTGAGAGATCTCTGTCATTCGCCTGAGCTTTAGGTTTTTAGATTGGTGTGAGGAAATCAGGAACAGAGAATCTGCTCGACTCTTTATGCACAGCATTCCTGGCAAGCTGATCAGCCACTTCACTGCCTTGTAAGTTGTATGTCAGCATGACTGGGACCCTAGTAAAAACTATGCTGTATTAACCATCAGATTTCACAGAGGTGTACAT
This sequence comes from Conus betulinus, assembly GCA_016801955.1. Taxonomy (NCBI): domain Eukaryota; kingdom Metazoa; phylum Mollusca; class Gastropoda; order Neogastropoda; family Conidae; genus Conus; species Conus betulinus. The sequence goes on along the minus strand of JADBJO010004418.1, from coordinate 113,242 downwards.
GTGGAGTGCTAGATTTACAAGGCTGTAACTTTTGAACCATAACAGTATCGGTAAGGGTAATGTTGCTTGTACAGCCCAGCCCACCACAAAGGGCCATACATTATATCAGGGCTGTCACTGCCTTGAAATCAACTCACAAGTCATATTTAAAATTTTTTAAAAAAACAAACAAACAAACAAACTCGTTCACACAACCCTTTAATTACACCTTCTAAAAAAACACACACACACCCAGAAATTTTGTTTTAAAAATCTTTCTTCTGTAAAATCTCAGATCCGATGAAAATGTTTAATCCCCCTCAAAAACCCAAAGATCACATCAGGCGGGACATCTCTGAACTAGGTTTACATGGAGCCTGCTGAAAAATGTTTATGTCTCACATCATGCGAGTCCCAACACTCTACAAGTATATACTAAACCAACTGTAATCATTTACATCATAAAGATGAAAAGTATAAAAATCATGATGTAGTTACTGACCAATTCTTATTTAAAGTATGGTTTGCGTGTTGCTATCGTGGATTTACAGACTCAGGCCATGCTACTGAAAAAGTGGGCAAAATCATGTTCATCAATTTCTGACCAATCAACAGATCAATCAACCAAATCATGTTGATCAATTTCTCAGCAATCAACAGATCAATCAACCCAAATCATGTTGATCAATTTCTGAGCAATCAAAGACCGACCAAATGTGTAACTGCAAGATACTCTCTCCTGCCTGAATTGTCACACTGCACATGACACTGTCAAGAACTCGAGTCATGTTAAATAGCCAAGCCTACCAACGCCACAGAGGACATTAATTTTCCCACCCTGTAATGCCAAAGCTGGAAAAGCTGGATTGGGGTAGAGGCTGGGTCCCTGGGGGAAGACAAGGACAAGTCTTGCCGTCAAAGTCCAGTAAAATAAATCCAAGTTTTTCCTTTTTCCCTCTGGCTCTCTTTTCTCTCTGTAGGGATGGGCACAACGAGCAGTCTGTTAGCATGGGTGTTATGACCTAGCTTGTCCTTTGGCTTAAAATTCATGCTTAATAATGGTCAATATAATTTTAAGTATGAAAACTCCAAAAATTAATATTGGGGTATACACATCTAAGTAAACTGAAGAAAAGAAAACGCTATTTGATAAAAATGAATTTAGCTAAGTAAGTGAACTTTCCCATGTAAGCGATGAAAATAAGGCATCCAGTTTCAATGGAACCAGCCTGGCAGATGTTTAACAGCTCACTGATTTATCTGATGCAATTTCTTCATCTTTTGTTTTGTTTCATTTTATTTTGTTTTCAGTCTCATCTTCCATCACACTTCAGTGGCACCAAACTCACATCTTCGGATTCCACCTGCCCACTCCACAGCCACAGCCAGTGGCATCCCACTCACATCCTGACATCGGAAATCTACCGCTCATTCCCGCTGCCCACCACAGCCACAGCCAGGCCCATCCCACCACCACTCTGACATCGGAAATCTACTGGGACCAGTCAACATCAAGTCGCTATGAGGCAACACGTCAGTGGAGACACTGCACTGCTGCGGAGTCACTTCCGTGGTGTCCAGTGATGCCTGTTCTGATCCAACGTATGCAACACCACAGAGTAAACCGCCTATTGACTACAAAAATTGCTTAGTCGCGGAGCCAGCGTAAGTCAGCTTTCCCTGCAAGGGGCACCATCAAATCTGTCATGCGACAGTCCCCATAATTTTGCCGATACCTGTGACTAAGACAGAACCGAACCATGGACACAGACATGGAGAGGTAGTGCAAAGTGAGGCGCCTGCAGGCGGAAATCTAAAACAATTGGAAAAATGATTTATGAGGCTCCGCCCAAAAATGGAGACAAACAAATCCCAAGACAAAGCATGATGCACTTCGACCTCTTAGGTCTTCTTCAGGCAAGATACACAACACTCAGGACAAGGAAAGTGAACGAGCCATCACTTAACTTCATCCAATTCGGTGCAAGATGGTCGTTGAAACAGACGTTGCCTGAAAAAGACCTATGAGGTCGAAACATGTCAAGTTTTGTCTTGTGATTCGTTTGTCTACGTTTTGGGGTGGAGCCTTATACTTTATTTTTCAAATCTGTGGAGAGGTAATAAAAACCGGGGTCAACACTGCAAGCAGGGCAGGAACTAGGGTCACAGAATTTGATACATTTTTTTATGCAGATCGATGAGGATGAGAATGATGAAGGTGATACTACATATTTCCATTAAGGTCTGAGACTTCAGTACAGAGCAGTACTCTATCCCTTCCTTTCATAGTATATCCTGGTATCAACAAGGCCCGGGAAATACAGAGACTTGCACAGTGTTGGTCAGGAAATTTTAGCACCACTCTCACAGATGCATCCATGAAACCTGACTGCGAGTGGTCCCAGTCTTCCCACTTGATCCCATGTAACAAACTCCACTCGGAGTTGGAGCCAGTCGGGGCAGAAATATCCTACAAATAAACAGCTCTGATGGGAGTCTGACCCACGACCTCCCAATCAGGAATCTGGGACACTAACCACTCCACCATCATGACAGTTCAACTAGATTACTATTGCATTATGCTTTTGAAAGAAACTACTGAACCCCCTCCAGATAATCCATCACCTGAACCCACAGATTAAGTATAGATATATTTGACTGCCTCCTTTCCCTTACTTTCTTGTTACAAGCCAAAATTTCAATTATTTCCCTTTGCTCTGGGTGGTCAAAGTATTCAGGTTTAGTATTTGCTGTTGTATTCAAAGTTGCATATATCAGGTTTAAAACACACAGACATATTCACATACAACTCATACACATGCATGCATGTACATAAATATGCACACACGCACGCATACATGCACACACACACACACACACAACACACATACACAAGCGAACACACATACAAACTGCACTCATTTAACCGCATATATATGCATTCACACACAAGTGCACACACACACTGAAGCTCATGCACACACACACACACACACACACACACACACACACACACACACACACAAAAACACATATACACATATGCATGCATGCATGCATGTTATACACGCATGCATTCGGATGAATACACAAATACATGAGTGCGTGCACACACACACACACACACACACACACACACACACACACACACACACACACATACAGACACACACACACACACACACACACACACACACACACACACAGAGGCAGGCACACACAACACACACACACACACACACACACACACACACACACACACACACACACACACACACACACACACACACACACACACACACACACACACACCACACACACACACACACACACACACACACACACAGCACACACACACACACACACACACACACACACACACACACACACACACACACACACAGGTAGACAAACACATGGACATACAAACGCACACGCACACACACACACACACACACACACACACAGAGGCAAACACACACACACACACACACACACACACACACACACACACACACACACACACACAGGCAGACACAAACACACACACACACACACACACACACACACACACACACACACACACACACACACAAACACACACACACATGCGCACGCGTGCATTCAGATGCCTGTGTGGGGCAACCCACTCTGGGGTCACACTTGGGTTTGATGCTATAGGTGGCAAATCGACCCTGACCTTCCCCATAAACTTTTTTCCCCTGCTCCCTCTCCAAATCCACCCATTAGTTTTACAATGAACTTTTGATTTGTTCTCTTTATCCACAACACTTGAATACAGTTTTTTTTTTTTTCTCTCCACCCCCTGCTCCCACCCTTTCACCCCCCCTCTCCATACTACTCAACTAATCATACTTTTTTTTAGTTGCAAAGTGAAACGACTGCAGGCGGAAATCTAAACAAATCTTAAATAAATGTCAGCGAACCGCCCAGAGAAACGTGGACAAACGAGTCACAAGACAACACACAACGCGTTTCGACCTTTTAGGTCTTCCTCAGGTGAAATAAGACGACGGACAAAATAACGTTATTTTTTTCGTTATTTTGTCCGTCTTTATTTCACCTGAGGAAGACCTATGAGGTCGAAACGCGTTGTGTGTTGTCTTGTGACTCGTTTGTCCACGTTTCTCTGGGCGGTTCGCTGACATTTATTTAAGATTCATACTTTTTTAGCTGATCATTTTGTACTACTGTCTCCAATCTTCACCTTTACCTGCTTCCTTCCTCTCTCTCTCTCTCTCTCTCTCTCTCTCTCTCTCTCTCTTCCCCTTGAATTGTGCTCACAAATACATTCTGCTTTTTAGTTTCATTTGTGGATTGGCTGTGCAAGGGAAGTATTGTTTTTGATCTCTTTTCTCTCTTGTCCTGTGTTTGCTGAAAAAGGCACTTTCGCCAAAATATCCAGAAGTTTTGTGGTGTCCTTTGTAAATAAAATAAGGTCACTTTACACTTGTTGTGTGCTGGTTTGTTTGTTGTATGTTCCTGTGACATTTCAGTCTGTTTCATCTTTTTTTGTGTGTGTGTCTTCAAAAGGATAAAACTGAAAGTACTTTGCCAACTAAAGGTGACTACACTCAAAGGCAAACTTCCTTTAAGCTGACTTCTTACTTGGGCTGAAAAGTGCCAGGAAAACAGATTTTTTTTTTTTTCAGGCCAGAAGTAAACAACATCAAAAAGTTGCTGGGCCTGAAAAGGCAATTTTCAAATTTTTCAGATACCGCTTTCCAGCCTGAGCATGAAAAGAGGAACCCTCACATGAGCATCTCTCTCTCTCTCTCTCTCTCTCTCTCTCTCTCTCTCTCTCTCTCTCACACACACACACACACACACACACACACACACATCTCACATCACACACACACACACACACACACACACACACACACATGCATGCACACTCTCACAGCGACGCACAATGGAGCACACACACTGGCTAACTTCACATGAGTCTCGCAGACGCGGGCGCGCACACACACACCACACACACACTCTCTCTCTCAGAAAACCATAGAACTCTTTAATTATATGGGTGGAACCTTGCCCCTGGGGTCTGTGGTACTGAAATAAAACCAAATAAAAAGAAAAGTTCCTACTCCTAGTTCTGTACGGCTGTGGAACTCACTGCCGGGTGCCATCAGATTGCCACAAATGCAGTCTCATTTAAGAATCAAATGATACGACAGTCTTGAGATCTGCATATTGACTGATTTTTCTATTTTTTAACTTGCCCAGATACTTTATGGTTACCTGGGCCTGAATCTGGCCATTGCTTTTAACTGTTTGAATATCGTGTGCGACTCCTTGTTGCCAAATTTTTTGCTCCAGGGGCCAATAGGCTGAGTCGCACTTTATTTTATTTCATTTCATTTTATTTACTCTTTAACATGCGCGCTGGTGACCTACTCGTTTTGAGTGAACCAGTCTTTTAGAAGAAGAAGAAGAAGAAAAAAAAAATCAAACAAATCCGCATGAATGGGTACTGACGAAAACGAAGCTCAGAGCAAAAAAGCTCAGAGCAAAAATTAAAATAATACTAAATTTACCTTGGTTGATGAACAATCCCATGTAAGCGATGAAAATGAAGAAGCTGAGTTTCGTTGGAAACATATCGGCAGATATCAAAGCCATGATGAATGAGAATGACTCAATCTGTAAGACTGATCTTTTTTAATTTTGTTGCAACTCGATTTTTCGTTTGCTTTTCCTGGTTTAAGTCACTGCCGAGTAGGATTTTGTCACTCA
>JADBJO010004418.1:95000-100000 GCA_016801955.1 Conus betulinus | reverse complement strand
ATATCATGTAGGTTGTTTATGAGAAAACAATGGAAACATCAGAGTTCCTGTACCAACTGTTGTGACTGTACCAACTGCTGTGACCGAGGCAGTCTGATGGGTCCGGCCATGAACAAGGGAAGGAACTGCTACAAAACTGTTTCAAGGATCGTAGGATTAAGAGTGGTTGGCCTTTAGTTAACTTGCTACCAATGTGGGTGGACATTGGGTGCATTGAAGCCTTGTGAGTGTATTGTATGAAAGCAAGTGAAGTTTTAATAAACAGCTGAAATAAAGTAAAAATAGTTCCATGTTCAAAAGAAATTTTTGGTGGTTGCTATTGCACCCATAGCATTTTTTTTCAGATTTTTTTTTTTTTATGGGAAGTCATATGCAGTGTGAAATAAAATAAAACAGGTCTCTCTCTCTCTCTCTCTCTCTCTCTCTCTCTCTCTCTCTCTCTCTCTCTCTCTCTCTCTCTCTCTCTCTCTCTCTCTCTCTCTCTCTATATATATATATATATATACCTGTTTTATATATTACAGTGAAAGGAATCGATGGATGCCAATGTTCATAACCTACAAGACCTTGACATATGACAAAATTTTGTGCTGATCCTGCGGGGGAGGAGGGTGTGTGTGTGTGTGTGTGTGTGTGTGTGTGTGTGTGTGTGTGTGTGTGTGTGTCAGATATGGCATGAAACATGATCAATTTTCTGTTGTTAGTCACAACTCCCCATTTCAGCTGATCTATAGTGGACATTTTGCAGCTGATATCAGCTAATAAACATGATTGAAATTCACCTTTAGAAGACAGCTTTCAACAGTGTACATAACACAGCTGTAAGTAATAATGACAACAAAAATCCATCTTCTGTTTCTGTATGTTTTTCAGATATAAAAGCTGGTATCTTAGTTCATCCGCTCAAAATACTTTAAATGCATGCCACCACTGAAAAGTAGTTTTTGCGCAATAACCAAAAAACGTTAGTTAGTAAGTAATTAAGTCAGTATACATATCAGCACATTGTACTGAAAGGTCTTGATCCACTTTTTTGTTTTGTTTTTTTGTTTTAGTTTAACATTGGAGTTTTCATTAAAAAGAAAAAAAATCAGTGCTTGATTCATTATAAGAAATGTTTTGGTTCATTCGTAAGCCTGTGTTTCAGCAAACCAATTTCTATGTGCTTGTAGTTCAGTGTCAATTGAACTGAGCTCAGTTATTACAACAAAGGTTTTATACAGCTGAAATATTACAACAAAGGTTTTGTACAGCTGAAATATTACAACAAAGGTGTTGTACACAGAACTAAGATTTGGGCAGCTGTAATTTACAGATAACATGGTTTTTGTCTGCTAGCGTTTTGGTCACAAGCAGTAAGAAGACATTTCTCAGCATGCCTTGCGTTTTTTAACCTTGTCAAAGATGGCGATGAAGCGGTTTTAAGCGCCATTTGCCGGCTCTTCCAAATCTTCAAAAGTTGCAAAAGTATTGCAGTTATGAAGATTACGTTTTTTTTTGTTTTTTTTTTATCAAATTACAGGTTTTTGTCTGAGATGTTACAGGTACACGATTTGGGGTAAACAGGTCTGGGTTTTAAGATAAAAAAAAAAAAATGTTTCTTGAAATTAAGTATGGTGCTGCTATGTTTATCCAGGTTTGACCTGAATGCCAAGTAGAGGACCTTCAGAGCAAGGAGAAAGACCTCACGTTCAACTTAACAGATCTCACAGATGGCACAGACCGCAAGATCACCCGCAACCAGAAGCGCCGTCATGACGAGATCAACCACGTTCAGAAGTCATACGCTGAGATGGATCCAACTGGCTCTGGAGAACTGCCGCTCTGGAGAAAGAGCACGAAGCCATCACTAAGGTGAAATACATCGACAAGATTCAGATTGGGAAGTATGAAATTGACGCTTGGTACTTTTCCCCATACCCAGAGGAGTATGGCAAACAGTCCAAGCTGTGGGTGTGTGAGTACTGTTTGAAATACATGAAGCTGGAAAGGTCGTTTCGTTACCACCAGTCTCAGTGCACGTGGCGGCACCCCACCTGGATGCGAAATCTACCGCAAAGGTTCCATCTCTCTTTGTATGAGGTGGACGGACGAGAAGCCAAGCTGTACTGTCAGAACTTGTGCTTGCTGGCCAAACTTTTCCTGGACCACAAAACTCTCTACTTCGACGTGGAGCCCTTCATGTTCTACATTCTGACGGAGGTGGACCGGCAAGGCTGCCACCTGGTGGGCTACTTCTCCAAAGAGAAAGAATCCCCAGACGGCAACAATGTGGCCTGCATCTTGACTCTGCCGCCCTTCCAGCGTAAAGGTTACGGCAAGTTTCTCATTGCCTTCAGCTACCAGCTGTCCCTGCTGGCGGGGCTGCGTGGGATCTCCGGAGAAACCGCTCTCCGACCTGGGCAAGCTGAGCTACCGCAGCTATTGGTCCTGGGTTCTGCTGGACATCCTGCGCGACATGCGCGGCACCTTCTCTATCAAAGACCTCTCCCAGATGACCTCTATCTCGCAGAACGACATCATCAGCACCTTGCAGACCATGAACATGGTCAAGTACTGGAAGGGACAGCATGTGGTGTGTGTCACCCCCAAGCTGGTGGAAGAGCACCTGAAGAGTGCCCAGTACAAACGGCCCTCCCATCACTGTGGACTCTGGCTGCCTGAGGTGGCAGGCACCCAAGAAAACCATGAAACTGGCTAAGAAGTAGATCTGTGCATGCATGACTTCGATGTTTTCATTACAGTTGTCATTGGGATATATATATATGTTTCTCACCCCCCCCCCCCCCCCTCTCTCTCTCTCTCTCTCTCTCTCTCTCTCTCTCTGTCTGTCTGTCTCTCTCTCTCTGTCTCTCTCTCTCTCTCTCTCTCTCTGACTCTTGTGAGCTTGTGTATGAATACCAATCTATATTTCGTGCTTTTACAGTGTTGTGTTGTATCAGGCATTTTGGATGAAAGTCTTTTGAGTGTTATATTTTACTGAAAAATGAATTTTCCCAGCAAATTCAACTCAAGTTGCATGTATTGGTACCCAGATTTGGATTGGATGCCATAGTACATACTTGCAAAGAAAAATTAATTTATTTTACTATATATTGTATAGATAAAATTCAAGCGTTCAGAGCCACAGTTAACATTTTTCACTGGGCATTTGAGGTGATGGACCACATCCTCAATGAAAAATGATATAATGAGCAAAAGAACATATCCAGTTTGTCTATTGTGGCAGTTGAGTTGCATTGGGTGCACCTTATGAAAAGGTTTTTTTAGCATTGGTTTGATTCCAGGGTTCATACAGGTCTTAAGAAGTCTGGAAAAGTCTGGAAAATCACACTATGGCCTAGAGTAGCCTGGACATCGAAGAACCAAGCACAATTGCTTGATAGTATCATTTATGGCTGCTTTAATTTTCAGCAAAAATCATTTAGCGTATAGCGTATGCATAGCAAGAAAAAATTATTCCATGCCCTCAAACATGATATATTGTCTCTTGTGCGAGTGTGTTAGTAACATCACTTTAAGACGTTGCATTATGAACAAAGTCTTGAAAGTGGTATTGAAAATGTAGGTCTTGGCCTGGAAGAAGTCTGGAATTTTGAGTTGCATTTCCTGTATGAACCCTGGATTCATGTCCAGACAACCCAAGGGAGAGCACTGTATGTCACCAACGTCAAGCACCGTTTGTTTACAGTGTATTTCTTTGTGTGTATAACACTACCATTCACACTCCCTCTGAAGAGCCTTTGTGCAGAGTAACAATTCTGATTGCTAGTCCAACTTGTGTGGTCTGTCCACATGTGACTCAAAAGTTGAACAGGTCTGGAACAGTTGGAGTGTAGTGCGGTGACTTTGTAGGTTGACAAGTCAAATTTATTGATGCACCTACCGCCATCCCTTCAGCAAAATCTGTTTGACAATTTTTTCCATCAGTCACAGATGCACACAAGCCTTTTCTTGTCAAATGTTGCTGTCAAACTGTCACACAAGTATCCGTTTTTGCGAAGTTCCCTGGAATTTCCACAACCTCATGTCAACTAACAAAAGAGACAAATTGTGCCTGAGCCTCTCAATGAAAAGTAAACTGCATGCCCTTACTCTGCTTGTGGAAAAAGTTGTTGAACAGAAAAGAAAACCAAATTTATCGTTTTTTTTTAAACATCATTTCAGAAAGTATCTTCATCTGTAAATATTAATCTTCGTTTTTCCCCTTTTTTTCATTCCTTTCATTCCTTGAAGGAGGTTTGCTAAGCACATCAGAGGCCAATTGTGTAGTTTGACAACACATATTTTATGTATTAGATTTGAAATGGCCACCAGCTTAGAACGTAAACAAACCACAGAAAGGTATGAATCGTCTCTGTAAGATTTCTGATTTGTAGTCAGAACTCTCCCTTGGTTAATCCTAACACAACAACTACACTACTGACATGGATTGCGCTAGGTTTTTTGTCGGCTGCGTACGTCATAGGCAGACCGGCTGAAAAAATGCGTACGACTGGTCTGATTTTGTGTCCGCACTAAAGTCGTAGAGAAACGTGAACTGGGGGGGGGGGGGGGGGGGGGGGGGGGGACAATCTCATCAAGGTCAAACAAAGTCTTTTTAATACTGTCTGATCTTTCCACCTCCGAAGATGAAATCGGATTAATCCCTGAATGCTCCACTTCTGCTGTAGACGTGGACGTTCGACTTCTGAGGAAGGAGGTGTTGATGATTCTGAAACACTCTGATCCAGTGGCCTTTTCTTTCTGTGAAAAGAAACGCAAAAGGGATTGCTGCTTTTTCTCTGCCGTTGTTTTCCATAAAATGGGGCGATGGCGGGAAAGAATGACGGCAGATTCGCAGGATCTAAACTGACGACACGCATGACGACACAGCCTGCATGTCCAACACTATCAATAGTCTGTTTTATGATCGCTACAGCGCATTATTAGCTGTCGCAGTATCCAGATTCTTCTTTGCCAGTGGGCGCAAAAATAAAAAAAAATGAAACGGAACATAG
>JADBJO010004418.1:80000-90000 GCA_016801955.1 Conus betulinus | reverse complement strand
TGTAAGTTATCCATCACTTCTGTGTATGTGATAACAGTTGATGCATCACTTCTGTGTATGTGATAACAGTTGATGCATATATATTTGTGTGTAAGTCGTCTTTTTTTTTTAAGCCCTTTTGTGTGTCTCCAATCATCTGTAGGCTACCAAGTGGGGAGAAAAATACTTCCTGTTTGGCTTCTTACTGATGAAACTGATAGCACGCGTAGCACATGGAAAATGCATGCGGGAGGGGTCCAGTTAGGGTCAGTGGTCGTATCATTGTCTTGCTGTTTTGGAAAAAGTATCATGGATGATGCCACACCCAGAATGTATGGCACGCATAGTTTGTACTTTGTGAGTACGGGTGTAGTCTCACCCACGACATACCGTGCGCATGGCTTCTAATTTCGAGTGCGCATGCCCGACAAGGCTGACTGTCTAAAACATGAATAGTGGGATGTCTCCTCACCTACGACGTGTGGCATGCAGGGTTTATTCTTTGTGAGTATGGACATGCTGACACCCACGACGTACTGAGACCTTTTTTGTTTGTTTACTGGTTTGTTTTCGAACACAGGCAGACAAGTTTCAGTGGGTATGTAGAACATAGATTTATTGACGAAGTTATGAAGTGTCAGGGATGTAGATTTGAATGTTTTTGACTTGCAGGGTAAAAAGTGAGGGTATGCGTGATTTCACACGCACAGGGTATGGGAAAGGTTAGGAAAAGAGGGAGTGTTTGTCAGGAAGTAAATTAACTGTAGGGATGGGCATTATGTGTGAAGGGGAGAGACTCAAAAGAGAGAGTCCTTTATTGGACTTTCACTGACAGTTCGTTTTTCATATTTGGAACGCTCTGTTTTCAGCTTGCTCCCATCTTTATTTAACCCCTTCTGGCCTCCCCTCCCTTCCCCATCTTCTCTTCCTCCTTCCTGACCTCACTGACGTTGAGAACTGACTGGTGTTTATAAGTCATTAGTTGTTGCTAATTAACATCTGACCTCCTTGGCTTATGGTTTCGTTGAAGCTTAGGTCCAGTAATATACATTCACCAGCTTACTGACATGTGCCATGCACCATGGAAATCGACAGACATGATGCTGAATTCACATGATGCTGAATTCATCAGAACATTTCCTACTTAACTGCTCGTGCTACTCTTGCTTTACCCTTTATGTGACTTCTCTCTTGCATTCCCCGCCCCCTCCTCGCCTGTTTTCCTGTCCCTGGGTGGCAGCTTTTTCAGAGCCCACTGATCAAGAATTTCTGTTGGGGGTTGGAATAGCTCAGTGGTAGAGCGCCGGACTCATAATCCTAGGGTTGCGGGTTCGAATCTCCACCGGACCGTTTCGGTACAAGGGGATTTTTCCCTCAGAGTTGGCTCTGGTTCTGACTCCATTTTCCATACAGTCCTCGAATGAGACTATAAACCGAGGTTCCGTGTGTGAACGCATGCATAACATCTTGCACACACGTAAAATCCCATCGCCAAGTTTCGGAAGAGAAGGCCAGTTTGGCCGTTGGTATGGATGACACATTACATACAGCTAAGTTGGAGTATGGCTGCCTTAGTGGTGTCATATACACAAAACTCCACTCCCTTTGTTGGGTAGACGAGATTAATCCTTGCCTGTCTGTAAAGGGGGTGTCCGCAGGAGTATGAGCCTGCGTACGCAGAATAAGAAGAGTTTGTTGCTGTGACAGGAAAAGCTGTACATCATATTTATACAGTATGCCTATTAGTGAATTATGTGTGGTACGAAGAGAGGACCTTCAGATTGGTCCTTTTCCTGGTTTCCAGAGTTGACAGGCACTGTTGCCATCCCTCTGTGGTCAATTTCAGGGACCAGGAATGGAAGGGGTTGGGTTATCCGAAGAGAGCACAATTTGCTTAGGACTAAACACATTTTTTAACTGTGGTGACAAATATGAAGTTTAAAACAGACAAAAAAAAAATTCAACAACATATAATTGCAAAAATTCACATTACAACATTTGGGCAGTATTCTGAAATACTTCTATCAGCCCTAAAGAAATTTTTTAAAAAAAACAACAACCCAAAAACTCTCAAACCAACATGTTCAAACGAAATTTTGAAATTCTGGGGAATAAGAAAGGTTGTAAATTCTGGGGAAATCCTGGATGAGAGTAAGAGAACTGTGAAGTTAGTTTTAATTTCTGTCCAGGCATTTCGGTTTGTGTGCAGTTCTGTTCTGAACTTGTTGACGGCCCTGATGCGGCCTCTCCAGTTGGTTGGACTGTATACAGTGTGACTAAAGGACCACTGCCACACCCTGAGTGGGATTTGCGATGAGAGATGGCATTAGAGGGGGACTCTTGGATCAGGAACAAATGGACCCCCTCAGCATGATGGATGGAATTCAGTCGGTGCCGTGCCGTGATAGAATGGAAATCTGGCATTTGCCAGCCTCTCTCCTTATCCCTTAAAAAAAAAAAAGGTTGCCATCTGTTTTACATTGGCCATCCTCTCTCCTCATCCCTTTAAAAAAAAAAAAAAAAAGAAAAAAAAAAAAGGTTTGCTTTGTCATTATTGCATCAGCTGTTGATTTTTGCCAATGCCTTCTATTTGCTCGTTCAGTAGTTATGGAAGGAGAGACCCAAAATTGTAAGACTACACCTTTCAACAAACAACCCTCCCCTCAGCATGACTTTTAGGAAAATCACTACCGTAATAACTTGGATTTCTGATGAGACAACTCAGAACTTGATTCTTGGACAAGCAATAAACGGTTCTCTCAACATGTTCAGTTGGCTCCAAGTTGTGATACCAGTATTTTGACTGTATTTCTCTCCCTTTTCCCTTCTTTAAAAAAAAAAAATGTATTTCTGATGAAGCACCCAGAACTTGACTGGAACAAGCAACAAACCAACAGTTCTCTCAGCAAGACACAATTCAGTTGATTCCATGCTGCGACACCAGTATTTTAACTGTATCATCCCTTCCCCTTTTCCCTTCTTTCAAAAAAGAAACAAAATCACATACTAGTTATTGCATCAGCACTTGGTTTTCACCTCTACTTTAATTCTATGACTTGAGAAGAGATGCAAGATTCCCCCTATTCACCACCCACCTCCCCTCCCCACCTTTCCCTCCATCCCATGTCCCCCCCCTCCTCCCCCCCCCCCCCCCCTCCATGCCCCCATATGGTTCTCCCAGCAAGACAGAATTCAGTTGATTCCATCCTGTGATAGAAATTTTTTTGACTTTCTCAACTACACCCCACACCCCGTTCAGTAATCATGGAAGCAGTGTAAAAGGATTTGGAAGATTCCCCTTGTTTAACACCTCCTCCAGCCCACCACCACCTTCTTCCTCATCGATGCCTCATCCTCCTCTCTCATGAAGGCAAATGAGGGGATGAGGGAGAGAGAGTGATGGACAGATGGAACTACAAGGCTTGTACTGCTAATGATTTCACAGGCAATCGGTAAACAGTGTTGTGCTCTGAGATTGGCAAATCTCCAATTTTGATGCAAGATTTACACTTGCCTCCCATTGATTAATGAGAGAAGTCTTTTTTTTTTTTTTAAACAGAAAGAAATTTTAAGAGAGGCAAGGATAGTAAACAGTAAATAATGAAGTAGGACAAAGTCTTGCTCCTGTGATCAAATAATCACACACCCATAACTCCAAATGAATGCTGTTTATGACACCATATCCCTGAACAGAAATGCCAACACCATAGGATGTCTCCCTGTTCGCCCTGTCTGCTCTGTGTTGGCATTTACGCTTGGTGATATGGTGTTGTAAACAGTGTTCATTTGGAGTTATGGGCGCGTAATTATTTCGTCATGGAATCAAAGAGTTACCCTATTTGTTTGTACTTTTTTGACCAGTACGAAAGGATGTGTCTGGGGTAGGGGTGGAGGGATGGAGGAGGAGGGATAGATGTATGGGTTGAGTGACATGAGGGGAATGTCACGGAGAGGGGGGGGGGGGGGGTAGCGTTCAAGTATGGTGCAGTGGTTACAGTCATGGGCTGCAGTTTGTGGGTGTGGACCTACTAGAAGAACTGCTTCATATCTCGTTCTGTGGATTTCCAATCTCCGATGGCTCTTTCCCACAGTTGGTGAGAGTGATATAGGCAAGGCCGGACTTGCGCAGGTGTGTTCTATGAGTTTTGAGTGATAGGAAGCAGCCCCATGACTGTCTCTCAAAATCCCAACAAAAATGCTCAAAGGGCTGTCCCTCAAAATCCCCAACAAATGCTCAAAGGGCTGACCCTCAAAATCCCCAACAAATGCTCAAAAAGCTCCCCCAACAAATGCTCAAAGGGCTGTCCTCAAAAAATCCTTCACAAATGCTCAAAGGGCTGTCCCTCAAAATCCTTAAAAATGCTCAAAGGGCTGTCCTCAAAATCCTTAACAAATGCTCAAAGGCTGTCCCTCAAAATCCTTAACAAGTGCTCAAAGGGCTCTTTCCTCGGGCCTCGATTGATGCCGTGATGTTGTATTACAGAATCAGAAAGTAGATGTTGATGCCAGGCGGTAAGTCAGACTGCATGTTGACAGGCGAGAATCTCTTCTCCATCAAGTGTGACAAGCTTGCCTGGTAATCATACAGGACTGTATTTCACCAATGATTTTGTGTGAACATCATTCTACAGTAGTGCAAGGTGGATGTGCTTGAGGCGGACCAGAAAAGTTTTGATTGGATGACAGAGAGCCTAATCTGCAACGTCCATCCATGGCGTTGCAAAGAATCAAGGAGAGAGAGAGAGAGAGCTGTGGAAATTTCTGATGGCTATCTCATCCATTACAGCACCCTTGTAACCACCCCAAAATACATGTATTCAGAACCTGGCATACAACGGCATGCACGACTTGGACTCTTCCTCACACAACTCTAACTGATACGATTGTAAAAAAAACTTATTGTCATAGTTATACAACAACAGTAAACACACATCAACAGTTAACACATCCATCAACACTGAACCTCAACTGTTCTCGCACGCGCACTCACGCACACACACACACACACACACACACACACACACACACACACTTCATACATGCATGTATATGTCATCCATGTTCCAGCATGGTTCATCTACTGGGCAAAATGTTGCGTCATACATGAACTTACAAAAGCATTGCTTACGCATGAAATAAATGAAAGAAATCTATGATTCATACTCTACATCATTCTCAATGCAATCACGTGCTGTTGAATGAGAGTGTACTGTATGGTTTAGCAATGTTCTGTGAACACTGACCACTCAGAGAATTATGTTTCTACTTAAAGTGTAATGATATTTTAAAAAAAGCAGTGCTGTTAGGAAAGATTTTGTTTTCCAACTTCTAGCTTTTAAAAGATAACAATGATCTTGTTTGGGTCAAAGATCATGTGGACAATAAACGGTAAGAACAGTGCAGGCAACAAAATTTATAATAAGTTCACGTAATGAGCAAAATTTTGTACTGTATGTAAACTATGAGGGAACATACATTTGTACACATACATATACTCTCACTCTTTCTCCCTCTCTCAATCACAAAAGCACACACTCTACAATGCGCAAGCACAGTTGCAGGAAAAAGGCAAGAAACAACAAGCAGCAAGCAATTTCTGAACAAACAAAAAAAAACCTGGCTACCAAATTCAGCATGGAATATATTGGTGTGATCATCACAAAAAAAAATGTTTAACACAGTTCAGTGAATATGAAGCTCACAATTTTCAACTGATCATAACAAGTTTGACGAAAAGAAAACTCAGCACCAAATTCACTTGAACACAATCAAAATCATGAAGTCTCTTCCAAACAAACAACACCAGCAGCGTCCTAACAGCAGACACGCAGTCTGTAAGTTCTGGTCGTTCAGTGTAAGATAGGGGAACAGGACAGCAAAATGGTCCTGGAATTGAGAAGATATTCATCACAGTATGTCCCCTTTAAAACTGACATTAAGACCTCCTGCCCAACATAACCATACTTTTTTTCGTCGAAGAAAAAAATTCATGCATTTCACACACACACACACACACACACACACACATGCACACACACACACACATACACACAGCATGCGCGCGCACCACTGGCACACACCACAAATCAGGACATTTTTTTATGAGAATAAATATTGTTCCTCATTGAATGTCGCCACTAACACTGGTTTCAGAGTCTTTCAATGGGAAAATATTCCTTCTAAAATGTCACCATTAAACTGGTTTTGGAATTTATGGAAAACATGTTCTTTATACTATAGCATTTCACCATAAAAAATAGTTTTGAAAGTTTTAATGGGGAAAATATTGTTCCTCCTAGCATGTCACCATTAAAACTGGTTTGGGGATATATGGGAAAATAATGTCCCAAAATTGGTTTTGGAATTTTCCATGGGAAAATAATGTCCCTTACAGCATTTCACCATGAAAACTGGTTTGGGGCATTTTCATCAGAAAACATTGTCCTTTATGTATTATTTCACCCATTAACTCTTTCATCCCTACAACCCGGTTTTCCAGTTTGCAGAATCCTACCACAAAATCCCTCCTTCCTGCAGCCCGGAAAATCGGTTCTTGGGGTAAGCGCTTTGAACTTCGTGCGAGTCGTGTCATTGGTACACATGATGACCAGGTCGCTCGCGCGGCAGTGTTTATGAATGGAATGGATGCCAGATGGCCCCTACAGAGTGGGAAAGTTGTTGCGCTGCTCTATTCTGGCCGGTTTGCTACTGCACATGTGGCGTTCTCACTTAACACTTCTTTTTCTTTTCTCTAAATCCAGGAACGAAGGGAATACTCTAATATCATAAGAATCTAGGAACAAGAGAAGTAATGGTTCACATAAAAGTAGGCATGAAAGAGTTAAAACTGGGTTTGGAATTTTTCATGGAAAAATAAATGTCCGTTGTTGCATTTCACCATTAAACTGATTTTGGAATGTTTCAGTGGGAAAATGTCACCCATGGCAGGTCACCATTTCAAATTAATCAAGTTTTGGAGTTTTCTTCTGTGGAGAAAATATTGTTCCTCACAGCAAAGTTACCATTAAAACTGATTTCACAGTTACAGTACCTGACAGCCTGAGATTCCTGTATAAAAATCCTTCCTCAAATACATTACCCTGGTCCACCTGGCAACAAAATGGCACCTGATCCATCTGAGAATGGGAAAGGTATGCAGTGAATGAGAGAAAAAAATAATTAGCAGTATCCTCATAACCAGCCCCAACAAAAACTGAGCTCTTTTCTTGCATTTCTCCCACATCATTGCTTACGCTGAGGGAGAACATAAACGCACTTTCAAAAGGCCAGGAAGTACAAGGCGTCAATGACTTGAAATTTTGTGCTCTTTGGCATGTTTGACAATGTAACAGAGAAACATATACTTCCACTGAACTTCCAGGTGACCCCGCAGGGGCGTGTCGAAATTTCTTCCCGTCATTCTCTTTGACCTGCCATTTTAAGAGACTTCATGAAACGCTACACAAAAATGGCTAAAAGAATTTCAAAAACTATTTCTTCTTTCTCCAAGCTAGCACTAAAAGATTTCCTCCTTTTGCATCAGTGTGACGCACATAATTTTTCACACGGAATGCACCGGTTTGTCAGTCTTATCTCAATGTGACAAAGAGCAGACTACACAACAGGAATGAACACCAGAGTTATTTCCCTACTCTGCCCAGGAACACCTGTGGCCAGTCTTGTGTCAACATGTCATCCCTTTAGTGGCTCCAGAAATCAAAAGCATTGTCAAAGGAAGAAGTGGAGATGAAACAACGGTTGAGGTGAGTCCACCCATACCTCCTGGAATTGGAAGATGTCCCCCCCCCCCCTTCCCTTCCCTCCCTCCCCTTTCCCCCTTGCTATTCCAAATGTCTGTTGACCTGTTGAAAATAAAAAACGACCCTTCCAAGTTGCAAGTAACAGACCTGCTTCCCCTAAAGCTGTCATTGGTGTATTTCTCAATTAAAATGAGCGTACTTTCCTTAAAGTGTGTGCACACATCTTCCAATTTTTTTTTAAAATTTTACGAAAGTAGGGGTCCCTGCTAATGTTCCGTCATCCTGATGCGAGTTCATGTGCATCATTTTGCGCGAGTTGTCACTCTTTGGTTGAAGCGATCAAACACCATGGTTATACACCACAAGTGCTACTACTGTTCAAGAACTCGTCTCGTGTGTGTGTGTTTTTTTTTTTTCACATATTTTCTCCAGTTCGTAATTTTCATCATATTTTCGCCAAACATGCGTATAAAATACGGTGAAATTATATGGGTAAACAGGTCTGAAGCTATCGTCAAAGGATCGCCATGATCCTCCAATTTCACGTCCAGTGGGAACGCAGATCAAGTCAAATCATATTGTAACCAGCCGACCATTGAGACAATATCAGGGCTGTAAGCTGATTAATCAGAGGGACTACAGTCTAGTCAATACTTTAACCTGCCCACGTAGCAGTAGAATCCCTAATCTATAGTATAGTCTGAATCTCGCTCTGTGCTTTATTTCATTCCCCCTCCCCAATCGCAAAAAAAAAAAAAAAAAAAAAATCTTGAGTAGTGGTCTGAACAATATTAGTTCTGTTGTGATGAACTTCAGGT
Source organism: Conus betulinus (assembly GCA_016801955.1). Lineage (NCBI taxonomy): Eukaryota > Metazoa > Mollusca > Gastropoda > Neogastropoda > Conidae > Conus > Conus betulinus. The sequence continues at coordinate 81,443 of JADBJO010004418.1, read as the reverse complement.
CATGAGGTCATGAGGTCATGCACTCGGCACAGGACAAGAACCCCCTAGCAACAATGAGAGTTATCCCCAGTGAAACAATCTGTTGGGACTAAAAGTTACACGAAATGATTGAACAGAAAGGCTTTTTGTGACTGCTTAGAAATGCCTTTTTTTCGTTAAGGAAACAGAACATGTTTCAGCTTTGCATTAACATCCACTGTGACCACTTAAAAATATAGCAGTTAGTGTGCATTACATTCCCTCAGCTTTTTTTTTTTTTGATGTAAAGTTGGTTCTGGTTGGTCAGTTTTGGCCAATTGAGTTACACAATATTTTGCTGCCTGCCAATGACAGTTATCCCTAGTGAAATAATCTGTTGGGACTAAAGTATACACGAAATGATTGAACAAAAAGGATTTTGACGACTGCTGAGAAGTGAACCATTAGTGAACTCCCCTTCCAACCTCTCTCACATCTCTTCGTGTTCCAGCTACGACCCACACAGAATGACTGTCGGCACACCAAAGATAATATCTAAACGACTGCAGGCACACAGGATAATCATAAATGGCATCAAGAACATGAAGGATAGTTATAACGTCAGCAGGGACACGGAGGATAATTATAAACTGCAGCAGGAACACAGAGGATAATCATAAATGGCAGCAGTACACAGAGGACAAACGACAACACGTACAAAACTTTGCATAAAGGACTGCTTTCAGCAACTAGTTCCAATGGAAGTTGAAAGAAAATCAAACGCAGCTATGAGGGAAGTTCATATGGTCTTTACGTTTTATCGGAAAAAAAAAAAAGGGGGGAGGAACTGTGGGTCTTACTTTCTGTGGCTAATAAAAACAAGCCAAAGGGGAAAGCCTCGCATTCTAAAAGCATACTGACTTACAACACTGGCAAAACTGGGTGCACATCACCGATGATAAATAAACATCCAGATTTATCAACATCACTATCTACCGGTACACAATTACAGTTCCGTGGCTGAGCTTATTTCAGCTTCACTGCAAGATCAAACAGTACGATTTCCGATCATGTGCCGCAAACGCTCATGTGAATTCACGCACACAATCAAATTTCTCTCAAATATATATGTATATGCAAACACACACGCACACTTACATGCCAACATGCACACACAGACGTAAATCAAGATCCGGTTACATGAATATGTGAATTCGTCTCTCTCTCAGACTCCACTTTTTTTTTTTTTTCACTGGGTCTATGTCTCACAGAAAGAAAGATATGTGTTGCCTTTTGGCTCCTTCATTCTTCAGGATCTATGAGTAATGTCTGAAAATATCGGGAAAAAAACAACAACACACACACACACAAGAAATGAAGGCCATCCCATGATGTATAAGCAAAGGCATGATGCTCAGGCAATTAGATGCCTGGAGAAAAGGCAGACAAGATAGACAACTGCCTCTCTCTGTGAATGTCTCTCGT
>JADBJO010004418.1:70000-75000 GCA_016801955.1 Conus betulinus | reverse complement strand
CAGTGCAGTGTCTCCTCTGGTGGGTTGCCTTCTGACTTTTTTAAACTGATCGTTCCTTGAGCACTGCAGTAATGGCACTGCCAAAGAACACTTCTGTGTGTGGCTATGTATGGATGTGCCATCATGAACAGCCTGGCAGTAATATCATTTAGAAAGGCACAGACGACAAGAAAGAAGAAAAAGAAGAAGGTCGGCAAATTCATGGGGGCTGTCGTTGGACGGTTGTCATGGCGGTCTCCTCCGAACAGAGAGCTACTCACGCCGGCTCCATGACTAAGCAATTATTGTCATCAGTAGGGGGCTTGGTGGGTGGTGTCCTGCGTATGTTGGATCAGATCAGGCACCACTGAACACCACCTAAGTGACTCAGCAGCAGTGCAGTGTCTCCTCCAGTGGGTTGCCTGCTGACGACTTCACTTGACATTGACTGCTCCCTGTGGATTGCCGGAGCCAGGGCTGCGGCAGGATGGGCCGGGCTGTAGCTGCGGACAGTGAGGTAGGGGGAGGGGGGGTTGGAATGAGCCACGTGGATGCGGAGCCATTGAGGTGGCACAAAAAATGGGGCAACCAAAACAAAAAAAAAAAAAAAAAAAGAAGAAATGGAGGAAGATAGATAACAATGATGACCATGACCCTACACATGAAATGATGACACAGTCAGAAAAAAAAAAAAAGGAAAGAAAAGAACAAGGAAGGAGGAACATGACACCACAGATCTCAAGAAGAAGGTGGAAAGCGGATAAATGTCTATGTGTGTGTGTGTGTGTGTGTGTGTGTGTGTGTGTGACACCATGTGTGTGTGTGTGTGTGTGTGTGTGTGTGTGTGTGTGCGTGTGTGTGACACCATGTGTGTGTGTGTGTGTGTGTGTGTGTGTGTGTGTGTGTGTGTGTGTGTGTGTGTGTGTGTGCGTGTGTGTGACACCATGTGTGTGTGTGTGTGTGTGTGTGTGTGTGTGTGTGTGTGTGTGTGTGTGTGTGCGTGTGTGTGACACCATGTGTGTGTGTGTGTGTGTGTGTGTGTGTGTGTGTGTGTGTGTGTGTGTGTGTGTGTGTGTGTGTGGGTGTGAGGGGTCAAGAGTACACACATGTATGTTTTACGTGCATGCATGTGCACAAGTGCATGTCTCCTTAGTTGTCTGAGCCCCAAGGCATCGTGCTAATGTAAAATGAAAAACACACAGAAAGGAGGAGATAAACACACAGTACAAAGGAACACTTCAGGCCTTACCTTTTTACATCCATGACAAATATGTTGCTGCACCTCTATGCATTATCAATAACACATCCCTAAATTTTTTTTTTTTTTTTTTTACCACCTTACTCTTACCTTCTAACTCACCCTTCTACAAACTGAGAAAGGTCGACTTACACAGACTATCATTTTCTCTCAGTCACGACTTAACATGCATTTTTCTAATTTGAATATTTGTACCTCTGTTGCCACTGCAGTTTAGCTTTAAAAGAAAAAAAAAAAAGCATGATGGACTTCACTGAAGAATTTCTCTGAATTTGCTACCGACACTGGTGAAATGGGATGCAGCGGCAGCGAAGCACACACTTCAAAACGCCAAGTGGAGCATGAGTGTGAGGGGTTACCAGCTTCATGCCCTTGCTTGGCAACATGCTATTCCAGCCCAACTGATCATAAACGACTACCTGTGCATCAGTAAGGAAAGGGAAGGTAACACAGCAGAGAAGAAAGAAGATGGGCACCATTGTCGTCATGACCCCAGGAGGAGTTAACATTTCCAACATGTTGCTCCCCAGTGACATTATCACAGGCGATGGGAGCACCTTTACCTAATACGACAGGTGAGCATTGTCATCAAGTCTCAGACCAGAATGGAACTCCTACGCGTCATATCCATCACAAAACAGATCCTCGTTGATCGTCATAAACAAGGGGGAAAAAAAAAAAAGCTGTCTTCAATTGTATGGCCCTACGTGCTCTGCTCCCTTCAGGTGACCTTGGTTTTCATTTCGTCTCCATATCCATGTCTGTGCTAAATCCATGTCTAATTTGTTTGTCGGCACTGTCATCCAGTGGATATTGTGACATCCACCAGAGGCAGACACTATACACTGGCTCTGCGATTAAACAATTTTTGTCTTCTGTAGTATGCTTAGTCAGAACAGGCATCAATGAACACCAAGTCCAACCAAGTGACATAGCAGCAGAGCAGTGTCTCCTCTGGTGGGTTGCCTCTCATGATGACCTGAAGTGGACTGCTACCTTTGAACTGTAATGCAGAGGCTCTGACCACAAGAATCTGTGTGTGGCAGTCTAGCAGGCAATTTTCAAGTCAAGTCAAGAACACGTTATTATCTCCAAAGAGAAATGAAGAGAGAAATTAATATGTGGCACCAGCCGCCGTGGCGAAGTGGTTAGCATCGCGGACTCCCGGCTGGGAGGTCGTGGGTTCGAATCCCATCAGAGTCATGTGGGTTTTTCTGCCCCTGACCGGCTCCTACCCCCAGTTGAGTTTGCTGCGGACTCAGTTGGGAAGACTGGGGACTACACAGTCGAGTTTCATCCACTTAATGGATGCGTTTCTGAGAGTGTTGCTCAATTTCCTGACCAACACTGCAGGTGCCTGTGTCTCTCGGGCCTGGTTGACGCCCAGGATATATCATGAAAGGAAGTGTAGAGTACAGCCCTGTCATGTAGTCTCAGACCGAAATGGAAATCCGTAGCATCATCTTAATCATCCTCATTCTCATCGATCAGCATTAAGAAAAAAAAAAAAATGTCTCAAGCTCTGTGACCCTTCATGCCCTGCTCTCATGGTGACCTCAGTTTCGATGCCCTCTTCACGTCTGTGGCCTTGGTTTGTTCCGTCGGGATCACCGGTATCGGCGATTCCATGGGGGCTGTCGTTGGACGGACGTGGTGGCGCCCTCCGGGGGGAAGAGCTCACTCACGCCGGCTCCGCGACTAAGCAATTATTGTCGTCAGTAGGGGGCTTAGTAGGTGGCATAGACCTGCGTATGTTAGATCACAACAGGCTCCACTGAACACCACCGAAGTGGACTCGGCAGCAGTGCAGTGTCTCCTCCGGTGGGTTGCCTCTTGACGGCTTGACATTGACTGCTCCTGTGGATTGCCGGTGCCAGGTTTGCGGCGGGGCCGACCGGGCTGTGGCTGTGGACGGGTGTCGGAATGAGCGGCGTGGGTGCACAGATGCCTATCCAAGAGTCTAAGGTGGCGCAGAGGTTGACACAGCAAAAAAAAAAAAATTTTGGCTATGTGGCACGAGACAATACCATTGCGGGTGCACACAAAAATTGAAGACAGCACAGCAAATAAAATGAATTAAAAATTAATGAATCCTTTGCTGCCTTTGTTCTATCCGGGTACTTTCAGCATTGAAATGAAATATCAGTCACACAGCTCCTGACCTGTCCTGCTGCTCCCTGTCGAAGAGGCCAAGCTGATATGGAGTTTCCCGAATTGTCACCGTCAAACAAAACAACAAAAAAAAAAAGTTACACATCAGTCACTGACTATCAAATGGATTGATTCTCACCCTTCCAAAAAAATGAATTCTGCTTTTCAGTTTTTAATGTCAACTTAGATCTATGTCCTCAGCCACCAAATGAGTCCTGTGTTTTAATGTGTGCTTTCCCGATGTGTGCATGCGTGTGTGTGTGTGTGTGTGTGTGTGTGTGTGTGTGTGTGTTTGTGTGTGTGAGTCTGCTGTGTGTATGTATGTATACATGTGTGCGCGCGCGCGCGTGTGTGTGTGTGTGTGTGTGTGTGTGTGTGTGTGTGTGTGTGTGTGTGTGTGTGTGTGTGTGTGTGTGTGTGTGAGTGTCTGTGTGTGAGTCTGTGTGTATGTATGTATACATGTGTGTGTGTGCGTGTGTGTGTGTGTGTATGTATACATGTGTGTGTGTGTGTGTGTGTGTGTGTGTGTGTGTGTGTGTGTGTGTGTGTGTGTGTGTGTGTGTGTGTGTGTGTGTGTGTATGTATGTGTGTGTGCGTGCACACGTGTGTGTGCATGTATGTGTGTGTGTGTGTGCACGTGCGTGCATACGTGCGTGTGTGTGTGTGTGTGTGTGTGTGTGTGTGTGTGTGTGTGTGTGTGTGTGTGTGTGTGTGTGTGTGTGTGTGTGCATGTGCGTGAAGATTTTCTGGTTTTACAGAACACAACAATAACCTTTATCTTTTCGGAGAATATTCTTGGCCACCTTAGATAAAATGTTTCCTTTTTTTTCACCCTCTACTAATACATCACATTTTAAAATGACTCCATAACATATTTTTCAAAAGCACAAATACACAAATACAAGTTCTTTATGCACAGAAAACACAAAATCATGTTTAGAATATGACTGACTGTCATGGGACAATACCAGAGTGAGCGATTCTGCTGTGAACATTGAATAATTCTGCTGTAGACATTTCATCAACAACCCCCCTTCAGCTTTTGTTTGACAACTACAACAAACTTCACGCAATCCACCAATGGCTATTGATTGTGATTAAAATTGCACGCTGCATGCTGGGAGCCTTGAGGTCATGGGTTTCAATTCTCACGGATCATGCACTTTTCGACCTTTTGGCCAGTTCCTTTCTGGTTACATAGCTTCCAGCTCAAGCAGGCAGACTGAAACCTAACAGCAGATTTTCAACCACTTCACGGATGCCATTTAACTAAAACTGCAGGTGCCTGTACCTCTTGGGCCTGGTTACACCTTGATATATATCCACTATGAAAAAAAAACCTGGACTACACTTACCGATCACCCATGTATTTGAATGGGACTAGAATGGGATGCCAACATTATCATCAAGTTATCATCTTCGCTGATCATGATTCAGGTGGGGAAAATTTGCGATCCTTCAAGCCCTGTTCTTGAAAGTGAAAAACAAAAATCTGGCAAATTTTTATGCATGGGCATCAGAAAAATCGCAAGCATGCTTCCATGTTTTTTCACATCAGCTGAGCGCCTAGATCAACATCTGCCACCAATCAAGAAACTGAATATGAAGGAGG
>JADBJO010004418.1:60000-62500 GCA_016801955.1 Conus betulinus | reverse complement strand
ATGACCTGTGGACAACGTGTGAATGTGGTCACTTTACTTGGACTGCTGGGGCATGGGTGATCCCGTTAATAACGACGTGTTTTGGAATGTGTTAATCTGCTACTAACGACGATTGATAGTGGAATGTGGTTGAAATCTGCTACTAACGACGATTGATAGTGGAATGTGTGAATCTGCTACTAACGACGGTTGATAGGGGAATGGGTAAATCTGCTGCTAACGACGGTTGGATGTGGAATGTGGTGATCTGCCCTACTAACGACGGTTGATAGTGGAATGTGTGAATCTGCTACTACGACGGTTGATAGTGGAATGGGTGGATCCGTTGTTATCCGACGAATGTCAAATGTGGTGAATCTATGGTAACGATGACAGAGTTAGTAGGCTGAATCCAACTATGTTCTATCTCTCTTCTCTCTCTCTCTCTCTCTTCTCTCTCTCTCTCTCTCTCTTAACGATAACCGCGTGTGGGGTGAAGGTGAACGATACCGCTTAATGGACGAGGACGTTGACTCCTGCTGGGCTGTACATTTAATACCGATTCGAGCAATTTATCACCCCCCCCCCCCCCCACCCACACCCCCCCCCCCCCCCCCCCAACCCAGCCCCCCCCCCCCCCCCCCCCCCCCCCCCCCCCCCCACCCCCCCCCCCCCCCCGCGCATTTATCATCCCCCCCCCCCCCCCGCCCTACCCCCCCCCGGCCCCCCCCACACCCCCCCCCCACTTCGCTCTAACTGTACTCTAAAGCTCTCATTTTGTTCTTGTTCTAATGAATAAATTCCAGTCTACAAGGTCCCGAAAAAAAAGTCGGCTGGATCCGCTGTGGTTGTTGTAGTTAGTTTTGTTGGTTGTTTTCTGTCAGGTCTCTTCTCCTGTTCTAGGACAATAAACGAAAAACAGGGACGCAAAGACAGCTATAACCGTACTCCCAGTTTCTCTTTGCAGACAAGTACTTTCTGAGATATTACATAAAGAAGAAACCACCTGTTCGGCCGTCACAGCGGTTTTAGTAACGGCTTTTCTGGTAGCCAAAAATAAAAACATCGGGCGTCATCCGTGACCCATAATAAATAACGTACGACTTTCAGAAAGATCGACCCAGAAGTTTGTCTAGAGCGAGTGGGAACACATTTTGACCACGGACAGACAGGACAGACAGGACAGACAGAACAACACACCACCACACACACACACACACACACACACAACACACACGCACACACACACAAACACACGCACACAGCCCTTCGGTGTTCACATTGTAAAGTACTCCCTGCTTCTATAAGAAACTGGGAGTACAAAAAACTAACGTTAGAGCCTGTCTGCTCTTCGGTACTCATATGACTGCATCCCGGCATGGACGTATGCCCAATGGAGAAAACTGTACACTTTTCAAAGAGATCAGAAAGGCATCGTGTCATTCTCATACCAGTAATTATCATCCATTCAAGAAGTTTGGTCCACACCAACAGTTAAAGCCCCCCCCCCCCCCACCCCCCCCCCCCCCCACCCCCCACCCCCCCCACCCCCATCATGACACGAACCTCAAGTTTTGGTCGATTTACTCAGCACAGCGACAAATCACTTTGTCCCGAAAGAGAAAGGGAGGAGGACAAGGGAGGGAGCGAGGGCGGTGGGTGGGGGTAGGGGGTGGAGATGTCACAGCAGAACTAGTCAATTTTTGTTGTTGTTGGAAGAAACGTTGATTCTGCCCAAAGGATAGAGGAGGTCTACTCCCATACCTGCTCAGCCATACTTTACTCTCTCTCCTCCGTAGGTCTCTGATCAAGTCAAGTCTTCGCCAATTTTTCATACTTCCTGGCCCCGTCCCTCATCCCCTCCTAAGAGACGAAGCTTCTTAAGAACCCATTGCGCTTCTTTCCGTCCATAGATTATCTTCTCTTACGGTGGTAGTCAATGTGAATGTAAAGTGATGTAAAGTTTTTTTTTCCCGTCGTTTTCTCTTTTTCTTTCCTGCCCCCCGCCGATCGGTGCCCACTTCTGGAACTCTTAGACCCCCATCCCCCTATCCTCCTTCCAGTTCCGAACTCATCAGTATAAGACTCTTGAACACAGAGACGTTGGAAGAGCATCCGCACAACGTGGCAACCAGTGAGGGTTGTGTCCCCGTCCAGCCCCCAAGGCCCAGATGTCTCCAACCGTTCTGCACGACACTGAGAGCTGAAGACTGCAAGATATGAATCACGGTCCATTTAGATTGTCTACTCCTGATCCTGGATATCATCGGAGGTAAGAAAAGTAGGCCTGCATCACACACACACACACACACACACACCACACACACACACACACACACACACACACACACAACACCACACACACACAAATAAACACACCACACGCACACAAACCAAACACAAAAAACATAGTTTTTCTTCTACTCCTTGGCCAAAACTGGCACGTGCATTCGCTGTGTGTGTGTGTGTGTGTGTGTGTGTGTGTGTGTGTGTGTGTGTGTGAGAGAGAGAGAGAGAGAGA
>JADBJO010004418.1:52500-55000 GCA_016801955.1 Conus betulinus | reverse complement strand
CAGCTGAGGAATAGCACATTTTGTGTTATCTCTCAAATGTGAACGATGTCAAACTTAAAAAAAAAAAAAAAAAATATTAGCAAGTCCACCAAACAACAGGGACATGCATACACCTTACAATACAACGCGTTTCGACCTCTTAGGTCTTCTTCCGGCAAAAGCAACAACACTCAGGATAACGAAAACGAAGAACGAGCAATCGCTTATCTTCTCAAATTCGGCGCAAGATCGTGAATGATGTCATGAGCAAAAAAAAAGAAAAAAAAGAAAAAAAAAAATCCCTAACAATATGTGAAACGATTGGGGGGGGGGGGGGGGGGGGGGGTTCATTTGATCTATTATCAGTTTGATATCGATCTATGGAACAGCTTTATGCCAGCCTTAATTAAAATGCTTACATGGATTTGTTGCGATAATAAAAATCCTAATTGTGGTGTATGGCCTGCCCCCCCCCCCCCCTCTCCCCCCCCCCTTCCCCCATCCCCATTACGAACAACACATTACAGCTCCGAACGACCGACCTTTGTAACGACTGGACCTGCTCGACCCGCATTTATAACCCAGCCAACCCTTGTCATTAGATCCAGTGGGATACAAGGCCGCGGAATCTGACCGGGGGGTTACAGGAAGGAAGGGCTCAGTTTGGGGGTGACACCGTCACTTTCGCCCTCTTGAACTGTTTGACCCCTGAACTTGGGACAGACCACAACCGGGCATGGCGGAAACGAACCACGCCGCGCGCGCTTTTACACACACACACAGACATGACAGCTCACACACACACACACACACACACACACACACACACACACACGGAAAAAAAAAAGGGGGGGGGGGGGGGGGGGGGGAGAGAGAGGGAGAGAAAGAGAGAGTCTAACACGAGACAACAAACATGCAAGCGTTGACACGAACAAACATCCATATGTTGCATGTGCATGAATGCGCGCGCAAACACACACACACACACACACACACACACACACACAGTAATGTGTGCGCACACTTACAGGAAAGGATCGGAGACGGGCACTGTGGCAAGGGAGGCAGGAGGGGGGGAAAAAAAAAAAAAAAAAAAAAACCAGGTGGGGACGAAAAGATGGGGGGTGGCAGGGGAACAGAGGAGGAGGGACAGACAGTTGGGGTATATCTGAAAAGTGAGCGGGTTTTGTGTTGTGCTGTGTTGTGTGTGTGTGTGTGTGTGTGTGTGTACAAAATTCTCCATTATCAAGGAAATCTGATAAGAACAGATGTGCTTTTTCATATCCAGTATTTTCATACCTAGCTTGGTATAGAGTCTAAAGTACAGACAGACAGGCAGACAGACAGAGACAGAAAAGACATGTTAAAAGATATAATACTAATAATTACATACAGCAAGCATATTTGATCAATTGGAAATGACCAATCTGACTGAATTTCAAGAATTAAAGCAGCGATGTGTGTGTGTGTGTGTGTGTGTGTGTGTGTGTGTGTGTGTGTGTGGGGGGGGGGGGGGGGGGGGAGGCTGGGTGTGCGCAAGTTCAGACATGTGCATGACGGTGTATATGTGCATGCATGCATGTGTGTTCATGCATGTATATGTGTACGTGTGCATACATTAGTGAGTAAGTGTGTATTTGAAAAAGAGGGAGAGAGTGAGTGACAGAGAGAGTGACAGAGAGAGAGAGAGAGGCAGAGACAGACAGAGAAAGAGACAGACAGACAGGCTGACAGGCAGACAAAGGAAGTGAGAGAGAATTTAAACTTTCCTGCTGCGAGAGAAGATCCCCAGCATTCAAATGGTCATGTATATGCACAAGAGCTTTCTAACAGACATACTGCATCTTTAAAATGAAGCTGGGTTCACCCAGTGGAGCAATGCACAAGTATGGTTACAAAAAAAACGCGTCAAAATATGCATACATCAAAAGTCCTGTCATCTTCTTGCGCAATGACATGTTGAGACATGCAGTTTAGGATGGGGTATCACCGTGCACACACTTCTCTTCTGTTCACTATTTAACCCTCCTCTCCTTGTTATGGTAAAGCAGCCGATTTACCAAAAATAGCTGCGTTGCGTGAAGCGTATGGTTTCATGACAGCGTCAGAAGAGTACCGTCGCCTCCCTGACTCACAGCCCTCTTCAATAAATCAATACGCTGTGTGCAAGCTATCAGCATTCTAATGTGCGTTTTTCGTGCTGCTGGTGCGTCTTATGTCACCTTGTTCCCCTCCCCGCTCGGCTGGACCATGCATTGATGTTGTGGGGAGGAGGGTGAGGGTGGGGTGGGTGGGGGGTGAGGGGAGCGTTGTGGCATGTGCGTGCATGCGTGCGTGCGTATATATGTATGTCTACTGTGTGTGTGTGTGTGTGTGTGTGTGTGTTGTGTGTGTGTGTGTGTGTGAGAGAGAGAGAGAGAGAGAGAGAGAGAGAGAGAGAGAGAGAGAGAGAGAGAGAGAGAGAGAGAGCATCAACATGCACAGGCATGCATATATGTATACAAGCTTTTATGCTTCAGGA
>JADBJO010004418.1:37500-40000 GCA_016801955.1 Conus betulinus | reverse complement strand
TGCTAATCTGAAATAAATGTACTGTAATTGTAAAACACCAGAGGTCTCAATTACACATGCACTGACCTTCTGGCTTACATCTTAACCAATCACAACAATACGAAAATCATCATTGCATAAAAAAAGGGTAGATCACTGTTTGAACAGGTGTTGAACATGTAAGTTTTTATGTGCATTTTACAGGGTAGCAGTGCTTTCATTGTGATGTCATTCAAAGGCAGTAAGTTCCAGACAGTTGATGCATAGAAAGATGAAAAAAAAAAGGTCAGGGTTGAGGGGGGGGGGGGGGGGGGGGGTGGGTGGAGTCTGCAGTCAAATAATATTTACCTGTGGGGCTGACAGTTTTGGGTGTGAACCATTCATAGGGTCAGATTTTTACAGCTTGAAAATTTTCCCTGTCTGACCGACGACAAAAAATGCACATGATTCACATCAGGGAGGTTAAGGCTGCAGAAGGAGAGGGATGGACTCTGCCCATCTTCCATCATGCCAAGCCAGAGATGGTAAATCTGTAATGCTAATGGTTAACTGCACCTTAGGACATTCAAAGCCTTGGGGCCTTAACCTTAAAACCATTTTGAAGAAATGGAGCATTTTTTTAAAAAAAGGGGATAATTAAACAGGGCACCATGGAGCACTATCAAAGTATGTGTCAAACATTTATAGGCAGGCACCCAAGTGAGACAGAGGAGACCGACAGTGGAATCATGGAAAGAGGAGACCAGCTGGGGTGAAAAACATCGATTGTTAAATTAGTACATGCCAAAAGCAATTTATACGTCAGCATAATAAAAGAGGGATAATTAAACAGGCACCATGGAGCACTATGATAGTAAGTCAAACATTGATAAGCAGGCACCCAAGTGAGACAGTAATGACAGAAAGTGAAATCATGGAAAAAGAAGACTAGCTGGGGTGAAAAACATTAGACCGCTGTATCAATACATTACATGCAAAGCCAATTTTCATACGGTGCTTCAGGTGTCACCCAAGTTGGAAGACACTATTCTGCCTCATAGGGTAGTCCCTGTGCCCCATCCCCATCTCCCTCCCCCCCCTTTGTCCCCACCACCTCTATCCCCTCTTCCCACATACACAACCCCCTCTCTATGTCCCCACTCTTCCACTCCCTGCCTCCACCTTTCCCCTGCAAATTTATCGTCACCGTCACCGTACCGTGGCCAATGTTTGAAATGTACTTGAAATCTTTACGCACTAGAGATTTGAAAGTTTGACTCTGAGACTGAAGCAGCCTTGAATGTGTGTGTGTGTGTGTGAGTGTGTGTGTGTGTGTGTGTGTGTGTGTGTGTGTGTGTGTGTGTGTGTGTGTGTGTGTGTGTGTGTGTGAAAGTACTGTGTACCAGAAATGAGAGACACTGACACAGAGAGCGAGAGAGGGACAGAGACAGAGACAGTGGAAAGATAGAGAGAAAACACAGCCAGACACTGAGACAGTGTGTGTGTGTGTGTGTGTGTGTGTGTGTGTGTGTGTGTGTGTGTGTTTGTCCTGGTTGTGTCAGTATCTGTGTGTGCGAGGGTGCTTGCTTGTGGTGGACACATGCACATGCATTTACGCATGTGTGTGTGAGTGTGTGTGTATGTGTGTGTGTGTGTGCATGTGTGCATGTATATGCATGTGTGCATGTGTGTGTGTGTGCATCTAAGTGTACTATGGTGGAGAAATGACAGAGACAGAGACAGTGACAGAGGAAAGACACAGACAGACAGACAGAAAGAAGACAGCCAGTGTTCCCTAATGGTGCACAACTGGGTGAAACAGACATGGATCAGTTAGGATTGATCATGGCACAGGACTTCTACATAGAAAGTCAAAGTTGTGTGCAGAGTTTGGGGTCCATGGTGGTGGTACCCAGTACTCCAGGTGAAATCTGTCAGTTTTGTACAGGTCAAAGTTAGGGTTACAGCAAAAGTCAAGTAGTAACAACCAAGTTTGTACAGATGAAAATCACCCAAGCCATGTGGATTTTTTTTCTTATTTTTTTTTTTTTTTTTTTTTCAATGTAAAAAAAAAAATTTTATCCCGATTTTATCCCGGGGGGGGGGGGGGGGGGGGGGGGGGGGGGGGGGGGGGGGGGGGGGGGGGGGGGGGGGGTCAGTAAATTTGTTCTGTGCCATATGTCAACGAAAATAGCAGAATGATGCGTGGCTTGTGGGGTCCTGGTGTTTTCTACGCCACTGGTTGGGCACAAAGGTTTTGGAGTGAAAAGCGTAGCAGACGACAGGAAAACGAAGGGATCGTGCTTGCATAGAAATATAAAACGAACATGGGATCTGCCTCAGAGTCAGGAATGGTATAGGTCAAAGGCAGGACTTGCGAAGAATGTCTAGGTACCGGCTGAACTTGTGACTAAAGCCAGGAGCAGCTTTGAGTGTAACAGAGAATTGGGGCCCAAACTGTAACCGTGGACTCGGACCCAAGTCCACTGCGTCACTGGCTGACCGATCCTGTTGACTTCTATCCATCCTTGACGAGTCCCAC